>CP092091.1:14415556-14447490 GCA_029203775.1 Neoneuromus ignobilis | reverse complement strand
TTCAAATGGCCAAAATCCAAAATTTCAAAGTCCGTTTGCGAGCTTAATAAGCGTCGGCGCCCTTTTCTAATGCTTATACACGTACCTACGGACCATAAACAATACGAATATAACAAAAAATAGAAAAAAAATTTGAAATTTTCCTGAAATTTACATAACACCCCCTTTGAAGTTTTTGCGTTTTTTCCAAAAAATATTTTTTCGAAATCAATAAATCTAATAGTGGATTTCTATAGAGTAGTGCCGGGGTGATAACGAATGGGCGTCGGTTTCGCTCTAACTCGCATATTAGCGACGCAAAACCGTTTTAAAGTTTTACAGATTTGAAATTTTTCAAATGGCCAAAAATCCAAAATTTCAAAGTCCGTTTGCGAGCTTAATAAGCGTCGGCGCCCTTTTCTAATGCTTATACACGTACCTACGGACCATAAACAATACGAATATAACAAAAAATTATAATAAAAAATTACGATCTTTTACATAAATTTACATAACACCCCCCCCCCCCCCTTTGAAGTTTTTGCGTTTTTTTCCAAAAAATATTTTTTCGAAATCAATAAATCTAATAGTGGATTTCTATAGAGTAGTGCCGGGGTGATAACGAATGGGCGTCGGTTTCGCTCTAACTCGCATATTAGCGACGCAAAACCGTTTTAAAGTTTTACAGATTTGAAATTTTTCAAATGGCCAAAATCCAAAATTTCAAAGTCCGTTTGCGAGCTTAATAAGCGTCGGCGCCCTTTTCTAATGCTTATACACGTACCTACGGACCATAAACAATACGAATATAACAAAAAATTAGAAAAAAAAATTTCGAAATTTTCCTGAAATTTACATAACACCCCCCCTTTGAAGTTTTTGCGTTTTTTTCCAAAAAATATTTTTTCGAAATCAATAAATCTAATAGTGGATTTCTATAGAGTAGTGCCGGGGTGATAACGAATGGGCGTCGGTTTCGCTCTAACTCGCATATTAGCGACGCAAAACCGTTTTAAAGTTTTACAGATTTGAAATTTTTCAAATGGCCAAAAATCCAAAATTTCAAAGTCCGTTTGCGAGCTTAATAAGCGTCGGCGCCCTTTTCTAATGCTTATACACGTACCTACGGACCATAAACAATACGAATATAAAAAAAATTAGAAAAAATTTCGAAATTTTCCTGAAATTTACATAACACCCCCTTTGAAGTTTTTGCGTTTTTTCCAAAAATATTTTTTCGAAATCAATAAATCTAATAGTGGATTTCTATAGAGTAGTGCCGGGGTGATAACGAATGGGCGTCGGTTTCGCTCTAACTCGCATATTAGCGACGCAAAACCGTTTTAAAGTTTTACAGATTTGAAATTTTTCAAATGGCCAAAATACCAAAATTTCAAAGTCCGTTTGCGAGCTTCATAAGCGTCGGCGCCCTTTTCTAATGCTTATACACGTACCTACGGACCATAAACAATACGAATATAACAAAAATTAGAAAAAATTTCGAAATTTTCCCGAAATTTACATAACACCCCCTTTGAAGTTTTTGCGTTTTTTCCAAAAATATTTTTTCGAAATCAATAAATCTAATAGTGGATTTCTATAGAGTAGTGCCGGGGTGATAACGAATGGGCGTCGGTTTCGCTCTAACTCGCATATTAGCGACGCAAAACCGTTTTAAAGTTTTACAGATTTGAAATTTTTCAAATGGCCAAAAATCCAAAATTTCAAAGTCCGTTTGCGAGCTTAATAAGCGTCGGCGCCCTTTTCTAATGCTTATACACGTACCTACGGACCATAAACAATACGAATATAACAAACAATTAGAAAAAAAAATTTCGAAATTTTCCCGAAATTTACATAACACCCCCCCCCTTTGAAGTTTTTGCGTTTTTTTCCAAAAAATATTTTTTTTTAATCAATAAATCTAATAGTGGATTTCTATAGAGTAGTGCCGGGGTGATAACGAATGGGCGTCGGTTTCGCTCTAACTCGCATATTAGCGACGCAAAACCGTTTTAAAGTTTTACAGATTTGAAATTTTTCAAATGGCCAAAAATCCAAAATTTCAAAGTCCGTTTGCGAGCTTAATAAGCGTCGGCGCCCTTTTCTAATGCTTATACACGTACCTACGGACCATAAACAATACGAATATAACAAAAATTAGAAAAAATGAAATTTTCCCGAAATTTACATAACACCCCCCCCCTTTGAAGTTTTTGCGTTTTTTCCAAAAAATATTTTTTCGAAATCAATAAATCTAATAGTGGATTTCTATAGAGTAGTGCCGGGGTGATAACGAATGGGCGTCGGTTTCGCTCTAACTCGCATATTAGCGACGCAAAACCGTTTTAAAGTTTTACAGATTTGAAATTTTTCAAATGGCCAAAAATCCAAAATTTCAAAGTCCGTTTGCGAGCTTAATAAGCGTCGGCGCCCTTTTCTAATGCTTATACACGTACCTACGGACCATAAACAATACGAATATAAAAAAAAATAGAAAAAATTTCTGAAATTTTCCCGAAATTTACATAACACCCCCCTTTGAAGTTTTTGCGTTTTTTTCCAAAAATATTTTTTCGAAATCAATAAATCTAATAGTGGATTTCTATAGAGTAGTGCCGGGGTGATAACGAATGGGCGTCGGTTTCGCTCTAACTCGCATATTAGCGACGCAAAACCGTTTTAAAGTTTTACAGATTTGAAATTTTTCAAATGGCCAAAAATCCAAAATTTCAAAGTCCGTTTGCGAGCTTAATAAGCGTCGGCGCCCTTTTCTAATGCTTATACACGTACCTACGGACCATAAACAATACGAATATAACAAAAATTAGAAAAAAATTTCGAAATTTTCCCGAAATTTACATAACACCCCCTTTGAAGTTTTTGCGTTTTTTCCAAAAAATATTTTTCGAAATCAATAAATCTAATAGTGGATTTCTATAGAGTAGTGCCGGGGTGATAACGAATGGGCGTCGGTTTCGCTCTAACTCGCATATTAGCGACGCAAAACCGTTTTAAAGTTTTACAGATTTGAAATTTTTCAAATGGCCAAAAATCCAAAATTTCAAAGTCCGTTTGCGAGCTTAATAAGCGTCGGCGCCCTTTTCTAATGCTTATACACGTACCTACGGACCATAAACCATACGAATATAACAAAAATTTAGAAAAAAAATTTCGAAATTTTCCCGAAATTTACATAACACCCCCCCCCCTTTGAAGTTTTTGCGTTTTTTTTCGAAAAATATTTTTTCGAAATCAATAAATCTAATAGTGGATTTCTATAGAGTAGTGCCGGGGTGATAACGAATGGGCGTCGGTTTCGCTCTAACTCGCATATTAGCGACGCAAAACCGTTTTAAAGTTTTACAGATTTGAAATTTTTCAAATGGCCAAAAATCCAAAATTTCAAAGTCCGTTTGCGAGCTTAATAAGCGTCGGCGCCCTTTTCTAATGCTTATACACGTACCTACGGACCAAAATCACAACGAATAGCAGAAAGAATTAGAAGAAATAGTTTCGAAATTTTCCCGAAATTTACATAACACACCCCCCTTTGAAGTTTTTGCGTTTTTTTCCAATAAATATTTTTTCGAAATCAATAAATCTAATAGTGGATTTCTATAGAGTAGTGCCGGGGTGATAACGAATGGGCGTCGGTTTCGCTCTAACTCGCATATTAGCGACGCAAAACCGTTTTAAAGTTTTACAGATTTGAAATTTTTCAAATGGCCAAAAATCCAAAATTTCAAAGTCCGTTTGCGAGCTTAATAAGCGTCGGCGCCCTTTTCTAATGCTTATACACGTACCTACGGACCATAAACAATACGAATATAACAAAAATTAGAAAAAATTTCGAAATTTTCCCGAAATTTACATAACACCCCCCTTTGAAGTTTTTGCGTTTTTTTCCAAAAATATTTTTTCGAAATCAATAAATCTAATAGTGGATTTCTATAGAGTAGTGCCGGGGTGATAACGAATGGGCGTCGGTTTCGCTCTAACTCGCATATTAGCGACGCAAAACCGTTTTAAAGTTTTACAGATTTGAAATTTTTCAAATGGCCAAAAATCCAAAATTTCAAAGTCCGTTTGCGAGCTTAATAAGCGTCGGCGCCCTTTTCTAATGCTTATACACGTACCTTCGGAACATAAACAATACGAATATAACAAAAATTAGAAAAAATTTCGAAATTTTCCCGAAATTTACATAACACCCCCTTTGAAGTTTTTGCGTTTTTTCCAAAAATATTTTTTCGAAATCAATAAATCTAATAGTGGATTTCTATAGAGTAGTGCCGGGGTGATAACGAATGGGCGTCGGTTTCGCTCTAACTCGCATATTAGCGACGCAAAACCGTTTTAAAGTTTTACAGATTTGAAATTTTTCAAATGGCCAAAAATCCAAAATTTCAAAGTCCGTTTGCGAGCTTAATAAGCGTCGGCGCCCTTTTCTAATGCTTATACACGTACCTACGGACCATAAACAATACGAATAGAACAAAAATGTAGAAAAAAAATTTCGAAATTTTCCCGAAATTTACATAACAGCCCCCCCCGTTGAAGTTTGTGCGTTTTTTTCCCAAAAATATTTTTTCGAAATCAATAAATCTAATAGTGGATTTCTATAGAGTAGTGCCGGGGTGATAACGAATGGGCGTCGGTTTCGCTCTAACTCGCATATTAGCGACGCAAAACCGTTTTAAAGTTTTACAGATTTGAAATTTTTCAAATGGCCAAAAATCCAAAATTTCAAAGTCCGTTTGCGAGCTTAATAAGCGTCGGCGCCCTTTTCTAATGCTTATACACGTACCTACGGACCATAAACAATACGAATATAACAAAAATTAGAAAAAATTTCGAAATTTTCCCGAAATTTACATAACACCCCCCTTTGAAGTTTTTGCGTTTTTTTCCAAAAATATTTTTTCGAAATCAATAAATCTAATAGTGGATTTCTATAGAGTAGTGCCGGGGTGATAACGAATGGGCGTCGGTTTCGCTCTAACTCGCATATTAGCGACGCAAAACCGTTTTAAAGTTTTACAGATTTGAAATTTTTCAAATGGCCAAAAATCCAAAATTTCAAAGTCCGTTTGCGAGCTTAATAAGCGTCGGCGCCCTTTTCTAATGCTTATACACGTACCTACGGACCATAAACAATACGAATATAACAAAAATTAGAAAAAAAATTTCGAAATTTTCCCGAAATTTACATAACACCCCCTTTGAAGTTTTTGCGTTTTTTTCCAAAAAATATTTTTTCGAAATCAATAAATCTAATAGTGGATTTCTATAGAGTAGTGCCGGGGTGATAACGAATGGGCGTCGGTTTCGCTCTAACTCGCATATTAGCGACGCAAAACCGTTTTAAAGTTTTACAGATTTGAAATTTTTCAAATGGCCAAAATCCAAAATTTCAAAGTCCGTTTGCGAGCTTAATAAGCGTCGGCGCACTTTTCTAATGCTTATACACGTACCTACGGACCATAAACAATACGAATATAACAAAAATTAGAAAAAATTTCGAAATTTTCCCGAAATTTACATAACACCCCCTTTGAAGTTTTTGCGTTTTTTTCCAAAAATATTTTTTCGAAATCAATAAATCTAATAGTGGATTTCTATAGAGTAGTGCCGGGGTGATAACGAATGGGCGTCGGTTTCGCTCTAACTCGCATATTAGCGACGCAAAACCGTTTTAAAGTTTTACAGATTTGAAATTTTTCAAATGGCCAAAAATCCAAAATTTCAAAGTCCGTTTGCGAGCTTAATAAGCGTCGGCGCCCTTTTCTAATGCTTATACACGTACCTACGGACCATAAACAATACGAATATAACAAAAATTAGAAAAAAATTTCGAAATTTTCCCGAAATTTACATAACACCCCCCTTTGAAGTTTTTGCGTTTTTTTTCCAAAAATATTTTTTCGAAATCAATAAATCTAATAGTGGATTTCTATAGAGTAGTGCCGGGGTGATAACGAATGGGCGTCGGTTTCGCTCTAACTCGCATATTAGCGACGCAAAACCGTTTTAAAGTTTTACAGATTTGAAATTTTTCAAATGGCCAAAAATCCAAAATTTCAAAGTCCGTTTGCGAGCTTAATAAGCGTCGGCGCCCTTTTCTAATGCTTATACACGTACCTACGGACCATAAACAATACGAATATAACAAAAATTAGAAAAAAATTTCGAAATTTTCCCGAAATTTACATAACACCCCCTTTGAAGTTTTTGCGTTTTTTTCCAAAAATATTTTTTCGAAATCAATAAATCTAATAGTGGATTTCTATAGAGTAGTGCCGGGGTGATAACGAATGGGCGTCGGTTTCGCTCTAACTCGCATATTAGCGACGCAAAACCGTTTTAAAGTTTTACAGATTTGAAATTTTTCAAATGGCCAAAAATCCAAAATTTCAAAGTCCGTTTGCGAGCTTAATAAGCGTCGGCGCCCTTTTCTAATGCTTATACACGTACCTACGGACCATAAACAATACGAATATAACAAAAATTAGAAAAAATTTCGAAATTTTCCCGAAATTTACATAACACCCCCCGTAGAAGTTTTAGCGTTTTTATCCAATATATTTGTTTTCGAAATCTTTAACTCTAATAGTGGATTTCTATAGAGTAGTGCCGGGGTGATAACGAATGGGCGTCGGTTTCGCTCTAACTCGCATATTAGCGACGCAAAACCGTTTTAAAGTTTTACAGATTTGAAATTTTTCAAATGGCCAAAAATCCAAAATTTCAAAGTCCGTTTGCGAGCTTAATAAGCGTCGGCGCCCTTTTCTAATGCTTATACACGTACCTACGGACCATAAACAATACGAATATAACAAAAATTAGAAAAAAATTTCTGAAATTTTCCCGAAATTTACATAACACCCCCCTTTGAAGTTTTTGCGTTTTTTTCCAAAAAATATTTTTTCGAAATCAATAAATCTAATAGTGGATTTCTATAGAGTAGTGCCGGGGTGATAACGAATGGGCGTCGGTTTCGCTCTAACTCGCATATTAGCGACGCAAAACCGTTTTAAAGTTTTACAGATTTGAAATTTTTCAAATGGCCAAAAATCCAAAATTTCAAAGTCCGTTTGCGAGCTTAATAAGCGTCGGCGCCCTTTTCTAATGCTTATACACGTACCTACGGACCATAAACAATACGAATATAACAAAAAATTAGAAAAAAATTTCGAAATTTTCCCGAAATTTACATAACACCCCCTTTGAAGTTTTTGCGTTTTTTTCCAAAAATATTTTCTCGAAATCAATAAATCTAATAGTGGATTTCTATAGAGTAGTGCCGGGGTGATAACGAATGGGCGTCGGTTTCGCTCTAACTCGCATATTAGCGACGCAAAACCGTTTTAAAGTTTTACAGATTTGAAATTTTTCAAATGGCCAAAATTCCAAAATTTCAAAGTCCGTTTGCGAGCTTAATAAGCGTCGGCGCCCTTTTCTAATGCTTATACACGTACCTACGGACCATAAACAATACGAATATAACAAAAATTAGAAAAAATTTCGAAATTTTCCCGAAATTTACATAACACCCCCTTTGAAGTTTTTGCGTTTTTTCAAAAAATATTTGTTCGAAATCAATAAATCTAATAGTGGATTTCTATAGAGGAGTGCCGGGGTGATAACGAATGGGCGTCGGTTTCGCTCTAACTCGCATATTAGCGACGCAAAACCGTTTTAAAGTTTTACAGATTTGAAATTTTAGATATGGCCAAATTGCCAAAATTTCAAAGTCGGTTTGGGAGGTTAATAAGCGTGGGAGCCCTTTTCTAATGCTTATACACGTACCTACGGACCATAAACAATACGAATATAACAAAAATTAGAAAAAAATTTCGAAATTTTCCTGAAATTTACATAACACCCCCCTTTGAAGTTTTTGCGTTTTTTCCAAAAAATATTTTTTCGAAATCAATAAATCTAATAGTGGATTTCTATAGAGTAGTGCCGGGGTGATAACGAATGGGCGTCGGTTTCGCTCTAACTCGCATATTAGCGACGCAAAACCGTTTTAAAGTTTTACAGATTTGAAATTTTTCAAATGGCCAAAAATCCAAAATTTCAAAGTCCGTTTGCGAGCTTAATAAGCGTCGGCGCCCTTTTCTAATGCTTATACACGTACCTACGGACCATAAACAATACGAATATAACAAAAATTAGAAAAAAATTTCGAAATTTTCCCGAAATTTACATAACACCCCCCCTTTGAAGTTTTTGCGTTTTTTTCCAAAAATATTTTTCGAAATCAATAAATCTAATAGTGGATTTCTATAGAGTAGTGCCGGGGTGATAACGAATGGGCGTCGGTTTCGCTCTAACTCGCATATTAGCGACGCAAAACCGTTTTAAAGTTTTACAGATTTGAAATTTTTCAAATGGCCAAAAATCCAAAATTTCAAAGTCCGTTTGCGAGCTTAATAAGCGTCGGCGCCCTTTTCTAATGCTTATACACGTACCTACGGACCATAAACAATACGAATCTAACAAAAATTAGAAAAAAATTTCGAAATTTTCCCGAAATTTACATAACACCCCCTTTGAAGTTTTTGCGTTTTTTTCCAAAAATAATTTTTCGAAATCAATAAATCTAATAGTGGATTTCTATAGAGTAGTGCCGGGGTGATAACGAATGGGCGTCGGTTTCGCTCTAACTCGCATATTAGCGACGCAAAACCGTTTTAAAGTTTTACAGATTTGAAATTTTTCAAATGGCCAAAATTCCAAAATTACAAAGTCGGTTTGCGAGCTTAATAAGCGTCGGCGCCCTTTTTCTAATGCTTATACACGTACCTACGGACCATAAACAATACGAATATAACAAAAATTAGAAAAAAATTTCTGAAATTTTCCCGCAATTTACATAACACCCCCCCCTCTGAAGTTTTTGCGTTTTTTTCCAAAAAATTTTTTTCGAAATCAATAAATCTAATAGTGGATTTCTATAGAGTAGTGCCGGGGTGATAACGAATGGGCGTCTGTTTCGCTCTAACTCGCATATTAGGGACGGAAAAGCGTTTCATAGTTTTACAGTTTTGAAATTTTTCAAATGGCCAAAATCCAAAATTTCAAAGTCCGTTTGCGAGCTTAATAAGCGTCGGCGCCCTTTTCTAATGCTTATACACGTACCTACGGACCATAAACAATACGAAGATAACAAAAATTAGAAAAAAATTTCGAAATTTTCCCGAAATTTACATAACACCCCCCTTTGAAGTTTTTGCGTTTTTTCCAAAAATATTTTTTCGAAATCAATAAATCTAATAGTGGATTTCTATAGAGTAGTGCCGGGGTGATAACGAATGGGCGTCGGTTTCGCTCTAACTCGCATATTAGCGACGCAAAACCGTTTTAAAGTTTTACAGATTTGAAATTTTTCAAATGGCCAAAAATCCAAAATTTCAAAGTCCGTTTGCGAGCTTAATAAGCGTCGGCGCCCTTTTCTAATGCCTATACACGTACCTACGGACCATAACCAATCGGAATATAACAAAAATTAGAAAAAATTTCTGAAATTTTCCCGAAATTTACATAACACCCCCCTTTGAAGTTTTTGCGTTTTTTTCCAAAAATATTTTTTCGAAATCAATAAATCTAATAGTGGATTTCTATAGAGTAGTGCCGGGGTGATAACGAATGGGCGTCGGTTTCGCTCTAACTCGCATATTAGCGACGCAAAACCGTTTTAAAGTTTTACAGATTTGAAATTTTTCAAATGGCCAAAAATCCAAAATTTCAAAGTCCGTTTGCGAGCTTAATAAGCGTCGGCGCCCTTTTCTAATGCTTATACACGTACCTACGGACCATAAACAATACGAATATAACAAAATATTAGAATTAATACTTTCGAAATTTTTCAGAAATTTACATAACAACCCCCACTTTTAAGTTTTTGGTTTTTTTTCAAAAATTTATTTTTTCGAAATCAATAAATCTAATAGTGGATTTCTATAGAGTAGTGCCGGGGTGATAACGAATGGGCGTCGGTTTCGCTCTAACTCGCATATTAGCGACGCAAAACCGTTTTAAAGTTTTACAGATTTGAAATTTTTCAAATGGCCAAAAATCCAAAATTTCAAAGTCCGTTTGCGAGCTTAATAAGCGTCGGCGCCCTTTTCTAATGCTTATACACGTACCTACGGACCATAAACAATACGAATATAACAAAAAATTAGAAAAAAATTTCGAAATTTTCCCGAAATTTACATAACACCCCCCTTTGAAGTTTTTGCGTTTTTTTCCAAAAATATTTTTTCGAAATCAATAAATCTAATAGTGGATTTCTATAGAGTAGTGCCGGGGTGATAACGAATGGGCGTCGGTTTCGCTCTAACTCGCATATTAGCGACGCAAAACCGTTTTAAAGTTTTACAGATTTGAAATTTTTCAAATGGCCAAAAATCCAAAATTTCAAAGTCCGTTTGCGAGCTTAATAAGCGTCGGCGCCCTTTTCTAATGCTTATACACGTACCTACGGACCATAAACAATACGAATATAACAAAAATTAGAAAAAATTTCGAAATTTTCCCGAAATTTACATAACACTCCCCCCTTTTAAGTTTTTGCTTTTATTTCAAATAAATATATTTTCGACATCAATAAATCTAATAGTGGATTTCTATAGAGTAGTGCCGGGGTGATAACGAATGGGCGTCGGTTTCGCTCTAACTCGCATATTAGCGACGCAAAACCGTTTTAAAGTTTTTCAGATTTGAAATTTTTCAAATAGCCCAAAATCCAAAATTTCAAAGTCCGTTTGCGAGCTTAATAAGCGTCGGCGCCCTTTCTAATGCTTATACACGTACCTACGGACCATAAACAATACGAATATAACAAAAATTAGAAAAAATTTCGAAATTTTCCTGAAATTTACATAACACCCCCCTTTGAAGTTTTTGCGTTTTTTTCCAAAAAATATTTTTTCGAAATCAATAAATCTAATAGTGGATTTCTATAGAGTAGTGCCGGGGTGATAACGAATGGGCGTCGGTTTCGCTCTAACTCGCATATTAGCGACGCAAAACCGTTTTAAAGTTTTACAGATTTGAAATTTTTCAAATGGCCAAAAACCAAAATTTCAAAGTCCGTTTGCGAGCTTAATAAGCGTCGGCGCCCTTTTCTAATGCTTATACACGTACCTACGGACCATAAACAATACGAATATAACAAAAAATTAGAAAAAAAAATTTCGAAATTTTCCCGAAATTTACATAACACCCCCCCCCTTTGAAGTTTTTGCGTTTTTTTCCAAAAATATTTTTTCGAAATCAATAAATCTAATAGTGGATTTCCATAGAGTAGTGCCGGGGTGATAACGAATGGGCGTCGGTTTCGCTCTAACTCGCATATTAGCGACGCAAAACCGTTTTAAAGTTTTACAGATTTGAAATTTTTCAAATGGCCAAAAATCCAAAATTTCAAAGTCCGTTTGCGAGCTTAATAAGCGTCGGCGCCCTTTTCTAATGCTTATACACGTACCTACGGACCATAAACAGTACGAATATAACAAAAAATTAGAAAAAAATTTCGAAATTTTCCTGAAATTTACATAACACCCCCCTTTGAAGTTTTTGCGTTTTTTCCAAAAATATTTTTTCGAAATAAATAAATCTAATAGTGGATTTCTATAGAGTAGTGCCGGGGTGATAACGAATGGGCGTCGGTTTCGCTCTAACTCGCATATTAGCGACGCAAAACCGTTTTAAAGTTTTACAGATTTGAAATTTTTCAAATGGCCAAAAATCCAAAATTTCAAAGTCCGTTTGCGAGCTTAATAAGCGTCGGCGCCCTTTTCTAATGCTTATACACGTACCTACGGACCATAAACAATACGAATATAACAAAAATTAGAAAAAAATTTCTGAAATTTTCCCGAAATTTACATAACAACCCCACCCCGTTGAAGTTTTGGCGTTTTTTTCCAAAAAAAATTTTTTCGAAATCAATAAATCAAATAGATGAGTTCTATAGAGTAGTGCCGGGGTGATAACGAATGGGCGTCGGTTTCGCTCTAACTCGCATATTAGCGACGCAAAACCGTTTTAAAGTTTTACAGATTTGAAATTTTTCAAATGGCCAAAAATCCAAAATTTCAAAGTCCGTTTGCGAGCTTAATAAGCGTCGGCGCCCTTTTCTAATGCTTATACACGTACCTACGGACCATAAACAATACGAATATAACAAAAATTAGAAAAAATTTCGAAATTTTCCCGAAATTTACATAACACCCCCTTTGAAGTTTTTGCGTTTTTTCCAAAAAATATTTTTTCGAAATCAATAAATCTAATAGTGGATTTCTATAGAGTAGTGCCGGGGTGATAACGAATGGGCGTCGGTTTCGCTCTAACTCGCATATTAGCGACGCAAAACCGTTTTAAAGTTTTACAGATTTGAAATTTTTCAAATGGCCAAAAATCCAAAATTTCAAAGTCCGTTTGCGAGCTTAATAAGCGTCGGCGCCCTTTTCTAATGCTTATACACGTACCTACGGACCATAAACAATACGAATATAACAAAAATTAGAAAAAAAATTTCGAAATTTTCCCGAAATTTACATAACACCCCCCCCTTTGAAGTTTTTGCGTTTTTTTCCAAAAAATATTTTTTCGAAATCAATAAATCTAATAGTGGATTTCTATAGAGTAGTGCCGGGGTGATAACGAATGGGCGTCGGTTTCGCTCTAACTCGCATATTAGCGACGCAAAACCGTTTTAAAGTTTTACAGATTTGAAATTTTTCAAATGGCCAAAAATCCAAAATTTCAAAGTCCGTTTGCGAGCTTAATAAGCGTCGGCGCCCTTTTTCTAATGCTTATACACGTACCTACGGACCATAAACAATACGAATATAACAAAAAATTAGAAAAAATTTCTGAAATTTTCCCGAAATTTACATAACACCCCCCCGTTTGAAATTTTTGCGTGTTTTTCCAAAAAATATTTTTTCGAAATCAATAAATCTAATAGTGGATTTCTTATAGAGTAGTGCCGGGGTGATAACGAATGGGCGTCGGTTTCGCTCTAACTCGCATATTAGCGACGCAAAACCGTTTTAAAGTTTTACAGATTTGAAATTTTTCAAATGGCCAAAAATCCAAAATTTCAAAGTCCGTTTGCGAGCTTAATAAGCGTCGGCGCCCTTTTCTAATGCTTATACACGTACCTACGGACCATAAACAATACGAATATAACAAAAAATTAGAAAAAAATTTCGAAATTTTCCCGAAATTTACATAACACCCCCTTTGAAGTTTTTGCGTTTTTTCCAAAAAATATTTTTCGAAATCAATAAATCTAATAGTGGATTTCTATAGAGTAGTGCCGGGGTGATAACGAATGGGCGTCGGTTTCGCTCTAACTCGCATATTAGCGACGCAAAACCGTTTTAAAGTTTTACAGATTTGAAATTTTTCAAATGGCCAAAAATCCAAAATTTCAAAGTCCGTTTGCGAGCTTAATAAGCGTCGGCGCCCTTTTCTAATGCTTATACACGTACCTACGGACCATAAACAATAAGCATATAACAAAAATTAGAAAAAATTTCGAAATTTTCCCGAAATTTACATAACACCCCCTTTGAAGTTTTTGCGTTTTTTCCAAAAATATTTTTTCGAAATCAATAAATCTAATAGTGGATTTCTATAGAGTAGTGCCGGGGTGATAACGAATGGGCGTCGGTTTCGCTCTAACTCGCATATTAGCGACGCAAAACCGTTTTAAAGTTTTACAGATTTGAAATTTTTCAAATGGCCAAAAATCCAAAATTTCAAAGTCCGTTTGCGAGCTTAATAAGCGTCGGCGCCCTTTTCTAATGCTTATACACGTACCTACGGACCATAAACAATACGAATATAACAAAAATTAGAAAAAAATTTCGAAATTTTCCCGAAATTTACATAACACCCCCCTTTGAAGTTTTTGCGTTTTTTTTCCAAAAATATTTTTTCGAAATCAATAAATCTAATAGTGGATTTCTATAGAGTAGTGCCGGGGTGATAACGAATGGGCGTCGGTTTCGCTCTAACTCGCATATTAGCGACGCAAAACCGTTTTAAAGTTTTACAGATTTGAAATTTTTCAAATGGCCAAAAATCCAAAATTTCAAAGTCCGTTTGCGAGCTTAATAAGCGTCGGCGCCCTTTTCTAATGCTTATACACGTACCTACGGACCATAAACAATACGAATATAACAAAAATTAGAAAAAAATTTCGAAATTTTCCCGAAATTTACATAACACCCCATTTGAAGTTTTTGCGTTTTTTCCAAAAAATATTTTTTCGAAATCAATAAATCTAATAGTGGATTTCTATAGAGTAGTGCCGGGGTGATAACGAATGGGCGTCGGTTTCGCTCTAACTCGCATATTAGCGACGCAAAACCGTTTTAAAGTTTTACAGATTTGAAATTTTTCAAATGGCCAAAAATCCAAAATTTCAAAGTCCGTTTGCGAGCTTAATAAGCGTCGGCGCCCTTTTCTAATGCTTATACACGTACCTACGGACCATAAACAATACGAATATAACAAAAAATTAGAAAAAAAAATTTCGAAATTTTCCCGAAATTTACATAACACCCCCCCTTTGAAGTTTTTGCGTTTTTTTCCAAAAAATATTTTTTCGAAATCAATAAATCTAATAGTGGATTTCTATAGAGTAGTGCCGGGGTGATAACGAATGGGCGTCGGTTTCGCTCTAACTCGCATATTAGCGACGCAAAACCGTTTTAAAGTTTTACAGATTTGAAATTTTTCAAATGGCCAAAAATCCAAAATTTCAAAGTCCGTTTGCGAGCTTAATAAGCGTCGGCGCCCTTTTCTAATGCTTATACACGTACCTACGGACCATAAACAATACGAATATAACAAAAAATTAGAAAAAAAAATTTCGAAATTTTCCCGAAATTTACATAACACCCCCCTTTGAAGTTTTTGCGTTTTTTCCAAAAAATATTTTTTCGAAATCAATAAATCTAATAGTGGATTTCTATAGAGTAGTGCCGGGGTGATAACGAATGGGCGTCGGTTTCGCTCTAACTCGCATATTAGCGACGCAAAACCGTTTTAAAGTTTTACAGATTTGAAATTTTTCAAATGGCCAAAAATCCAAAATTTCAAAGTCCGTTTGCGAGCTTAATAAGCGTCGGCGCCCTTTTCTAATGCTTATACACGTACCTACGGACCATAAACAATACGAATATAACAAAAAAATTAGAAAAAAAAATTTCGAAATTTTCCCGAAATTTACATAACACCCCCCCCTTTGAAGTTTTTGCGTTTTTTCCAAAAAATATTTTTTCGAAATCAATAAATCTAATAGTGGATTTCTATAGAGTAGTGCCGGGGTGATAACGAATGGGCGTCGGTTTCGCTCTAACTCGCATATTAGCGACGCAAAACCGTTTTAAAGTTTTACAGATTTGAAATTTTTCAAATGGCCAAAAATCCAAAATTTCAAAGTCCGTTTGCGAGCTTAATAAGCGTCGGCGCCCTTTTCTAATGCTTATACACGTACCTACGGACCATAAACAATACGAATATAACAAAAAATTAGAAAAAAAAATTTCGAAATTTTCCCGAAATTTACATAACACCCCCTCCTTTGAAGTTTTTGCGTTTTTTTCCAAAAAATATTTTTTCGAAATCAATAAATCTAATAGTGGATTTCTATAGAGTAGTGCCGGGGTGATAACGAATGGGCGTCGGTTTCGCTCTAACTCGCATATTAGCGACGCAAAACCGTTTTAAAGTTTTACAGATTTGAAATTTTTCAAATGGCCAAAATCCAAAATTTCAAAGTCCGTTTGCGAGCTTAATAAGCGTCGGCGCCCTTTTCTAATGCTTATACACGTACCTACGGACCATAAACAATACGAATATAACAAAAATTAGAAAAAATTTCGAAATTTTCCCGAAATTTACATAACACCCCCCTTTGAAGTTTTTGCGTTTTTTTCCAAAAATATTTTTTCGAAATCAATAAATCTAATAGTGGATTTCTATAGAGTAGTGCCGGGGTGATAACGAATGGGCGTCGGTTTCGCTCTAACTCGCATATTAGCGACGCAAAACCGTTTTAAAGTTTTACAGATTTGAAATTTTTCAAATGGCCAAAAATCCAAAATTTCAAAGTCCGTTTGCGAGCTTAATAAGCGTCGGCGCCCTTTTCTAATGCTTATACACGTACCTACGGACCATAAACAATACGAATATAACAAAAATTAGAAAAAATTTCGAAATTTTCCCGAAATTTACATAACACCCCCCTTTGAAGTTTTTGCGTTTTTTTCCAAAAATATTTTTTCGAAATCAATAAATCTAATAGTGGATTTCTATAGAGTAGTGCCGGGGTGATAACGAATGGGCGTCGGTTTCGCTCTAACTCGCATATTAGCGACGCAAAACCGTTTTAAAGTTTTACAGATTTGAAATTTTTCAAATGGCCAAAAATCCAAAATTTCAAAGTCCGTTTGCGAGCTTAATAAGCGTCGGCGCCCTTTTCTAATGCTTATACACGTACCTACGGACCATAAACAATACGAATATAACAAAAATTAGAAAAAAATTTCGAAATTTTCCCGAAATTTACATAACACCCCCTTTGAAGTTTTTGCGTTTTTTCCCAAAATATTTTTTCGAAATCAATAAATCTAATAGTGGATTTCTATAGAGTAGTGCCGGGGTGATAACGAATGGGCGTCGGTTTCGCTCTAACTCGCATATTAGCGACGCAAAACCGTTTTAAAGTTTTACAGATTTGAAATTTTTCAAATGGCCAAAAATCCAAAATTTCAAAGTCCGTTTGCGAGCTTAATAAGCGTCGGCGCCCTTTTCTAATGCTTATACACGTACCTACGGACCATAAACAATACGAATATAACAAAAAATTAGAAAAAAAAAATTTCGAAATTTTCCCGAAATTTACATAACACCCCCCCCTTTGAAGTTTTTGCGTTTTTTCCAAAAATATTGTTTCTAAATAAATAAATCTAATAGTGGATTTCTATATAGAGTAGTGCCGGGGTGATAACGAATGGGCGTCGGTTTCGCTCTAACTCGCATATTAGCGACGCAAAACCGTTTTAAAGTTTTACAGATTTGAAATTTTTCAAATGGCCAAAAATCCAAAATTTCAAAGTCCGTTTGCGAGCTTAATAAGCGTCGGCGCCTTTTTCTAATGCTTATACACGTACCTACGGACCATAAACAATACGAATATAACAAAAAATTAGAAAAAAAAATTTCGAAATTTTCCCGAAATTTACATAACACCCCCCCCTTTGAAGTTTTGCGTTTTTTTCCAAAAAATATTTTTTCGAAATCAATAAATCTAATAGTGGATTTCTATAGAGTAGTGCCGGGGTGATAACGAATGGGCGTCGGTTTCGCTCTAACTCGCATATTAGCGACGCAAAACCGTTTTAAAGTTTTACAGATTTGAAATTTTTCAAATGGCCAAAAATCCAAAATTTCAAAGTCCGTTTGCGAGCTTAATAAGCGTCGGCGCCCTTTTCTAATGCTTATACACGTACCTACGGACCATAAACAATACGAATATAACAAAAATTAGAAAAAAATTTCGAAATTTTCCCGAAATTTACATAACACCCCCTTTGAAGTTTTTGCGTTTTCCAAAAAATATTTTTTCGAAATCAATAAATCTAATAGTGGATTTCTATAGAGTAGTGCCGGGGTGATAACGAATGGGCGTCGGTTTCACTCTAACTCGCATATTAGCGACGCAAAACCGTTTTAAAGTTTTACAGATTTGAAATTTTTCAAATGGCCAAAAATCCAAAATTTCAAAGTCCGTTTGCGAGCTTAATAAGCGTCGGCGCCCTTTTCTAATGCTTATACACGTACCTACGGACCATAAACAATACGAATATAACAAAAATTCGAAAAAAAAATTTCGAAATTTTCCCGAAATTTACATAACACCCCCCTTTGAAGTTTTTGCGTTTTTTTCCAAAATATTTTTTCGAAATCAATAAATCTAATAGTGGATTTCTATAGAGTAGTGCCGGGGTGATAACGAATGGGCGTCGGTTTCGCTCTAACTCGCATATTAGCGACGCAAAACCGTTTTAAAGTTTTACAGATTTGAAATTTTTCAAATGGCCAAAAATCCAAAATTTCAAAGTCCGTTTGCGAGCTTAATAAGCGTCGGCGCCCTTTTCTAATGCTTATACACGTACCTACGGACCATAAACAATACGAATATAACAAAAATTAGAAAAAATTTCGAAATTTTCCCGAAATTTACATAACACACAACACTTTGAAGTTTTTGAGTTTTTTACAAAAAATATTTTTTCGAAATCAATAAATCTAATAGTTAATTTCTATAGAGTAGTGCCGGGGTGATAACGAATGGGCGTCGGTTTCGCTCTAACTCGCATATTAGCGACGCAAAACCGTTTTAAAGTTTTACAGATTTGAAATTTTTCAAATGGCCAAAAATCCAAAATTTCAAAGTCCGTTTGCGAGCTTAATAAGCGTCGGCGCCCTTTTCTAATGCTTATACACGTACCTACGGACCATAAACAATACGAATATAACAAAAATTAGAAAAAAATTTCGAAATTTTCCTGAAATTTACATAACACCCCCTTTGTAGTTTTTGCGTTTTTTTCCAAAAATATTTTTTCGAAATCAATAAATCTAATAGTGGATTTCTATAGAGTAGTGCCGGGGTGATAACGAATGGGCGTCGGTTTCGCTCTAACTCGCATATTAGCGACGCAAAACCGTTTTAAAGTTTTACAGATTTGAAATTTTTCAAATGGCCAAAAATCCAAAATTTCAAAGTCCGTTTGCGAGCTTAATAAGCGTCGGCGCCCTTTTCTAATGCTTATACACGTACCTACGGACCATAAACAATACGAATATAAAAAAAATTAGAAAAAATTTCGAAATTTTCCCGAAATTTACATAACACCCCCCCCTTTGAAGTTTTTGCGTTTTTTTCCAAAAAATATTTTTTCGAAATCAATAAATCTAATAGTGGATTTCTATAGAGTAGTGCCGGGGTGATAACGAATGGGCGTCGGTTTCGCTCTAACTCGCATATTAGCGACGCAAAACCGTTTTAAAGTTTTACAGATTTGAAATTTTTCAAATGGCCAAAAATCCAAAATTTCAAAGTCCGTTTGCGAGCTTAATAAGCGTCGGCGCCCTTTTCTAATGCTTATACACGTACCTACGGACCATAAACAATACGAATATAACAAAAATTAGAAAAAAATTTCGAAATTTTCCCGAAATTTACATAACACCTCCTTTGAAGTTTTTGCGTTTTTTTCCAAAAAATATTTTTTCGAAATCAATAAATCTAATAGTGGATTTCTATAGAGTAGTGCCGGGGTGATAACGAATGGGCGTCGGTTTCGCTCTAACTCGCATATTAGCGACGCAAAACCGTTTTAAAGTTTTACAGATTTGAAATTTTTCAAATGGCCAAAAATCCAAAATTTCAAAGTCCGTTTGCGAGCTTAATAAGCGTCGGCGCCCTTTTCTAATGCTTATACACGTACCTACGGACCATAAACAATACGAATATAACAAAAATTAGAAAAAAATTTCGAAATTTTCCCGAAATTTACATAACACCCCCTTTGAAGTTTTTGCGTTTTTTTCCAAAAATATTTTTTCGAAATCAATAAATCTAATAGTGGATTTCTATAGAGTAGTGCCGGGGTGATAACGAATGGGCGTCGGTTTCGCTCTAACTCGCATATTAGCGACGCAAAACCGTTTTAAAGTTTTACAGATTTGAAATTTTTCAAATGGCCAAAAATCCAAAATTTCAAAGTCCGTTTGCGAGCTTAATAAGCGTCGGCGCCCTTTTCTAATGCTTATACACGTACCTACGGACCATAAACAATACGAATATAACAAAAAATTAGAAAAAAAAATTCGAAATTTTCCCGAAATTTACATAACACCCCCCTCTTTGAAGTTTTTGCGTTTTTTCCAAAAAATATTTTTTCGAAATCAATAAATCTAATAGTGGATTTCTATAGAGTAGTGCCGGGGTGATAACGAATGGGCGTCGGTTTCGCTCTAACTCGCATATTAGCGACGCAAAACCGTTTTAAAGTTTTACAGATTTGAAATTTTTCAAATGGCCAAAAATCCAAAATTTCAAAGTCCGTTTGCGAGCTTAATAAGCGTCGGCGCCCTTTTCTAATGCTTATACACGTACCTACGGACCATAAACAATACGAATATAACAAAAATTAGAAAAAAATATTTCGAAATTTTCCCGAAATTTACATAACACCCCCCCCCTTTGAAGTTTTTGCGTTTTTTTCCAAAAAATATTTTTTCGAAATCAATAAATCTAATAGTGGATTTCTATAGAGTAGTGCCGGGGTGATAACGAATTGGCGTCGGTTTCGCTCTAACTCGCATATTAGCGACGCAAAACCGTTTTAAAGTTTTACAGATTTGAAATTTTTCAAATGGCCAAAAATCCAAAATTTCAAAGTCCGTTTGCGAGCTTAATAAGCGTCGGCGCCCTTTTCTAATGCTTATACACGTACCTACGGACCATAAACAATACGAATATAACAAAAAATTAGAAAAAAAATTTCGAAATTTTCCCGAAATTTACATAACACCCCCCCTTTGAAGTTTTTGCGTTTTTTTCCAAAAAATATTTTTTCGAAATCAATAAATCTAATAGTGGATTTCTATAGAGTAGTGCCGGGGTGATAACGAATGGGCGTCGGTTTCGCTCTAACTCGCATATTAGCGACGCAAAACCGTTTTAAAGTTTTACAGATTTGAAATTTTTCAAATGGCCAAAAATCCAAAATTTCAAAGTCCGTTTGCGAGCTTAATAAGCGTCGGCGCCCTTTTCTAATGCTTATACACGTACCTACGGACCATAAACAATACGAATATAACAAAAATTAGAAAATATTTCGAAATTTTCCAGAAATTTACATAACACCCCCCCTTTGAACTTTTTGCGTTTTTTCCCAAAAAATATTTTTTCGAAATCAATAAATCTAATAGTGGATTTCTATAGAGTAGTGCCGGGGTGATAACGAATGGGCGTCGGTTTCGCTCTAACTCGCATATTAGCGACGCAAAACCGTTTTAAAGTTTTACAGATTTGAAATTTTTCAAATGGCCAAAAATCCAAAATTTCAAAGTCCGTTTGCGAGCTTAATAAGCGTCGGCGCCCTTTTCTAATGCTTATACACGTACCTACGGACCATAAACAATACGAATATAACAAAAAATTAGAAAAAAATTTCGAAATTTTCCCGAAATTTACATAACACCCCCCTTTGAAGTTTTTGCGTTTTTTTCCAAAATATTTTTTCGAAATCAATAAATCTAATAGTGGATTTCTATAGAGTAGTGCCGGGGTGATAACGAATGGGCGTCGGTTTCGCTCTAACTCGCATATTAGCGACGCAAAACCGTTTTAAAGTTTTACAGATTTGAAATTTTTCAAATGGCCAAAAATCCAAAATTTCAAAGTCCGTTTGCGAGCTTAATAAGCGTCGGCGCCCTTTTCTAATGCTTATACACGTACCTACGGACCATAAACAATACGAATATAACAAAAAATTAGAAAAAAAAATTTCGAAATTTTCCCGAAATTTACATAACACCCCCCCCCTTTGAAGTTTTTGCGTTTTTTTCCAAAAAATATTTTTTTCGAAATCAATAAATCTAATAGTGGATTTCTATAGAGTAGTGCCGGGGTGATAACGAATGGGCGTCGGTTTCGCTCTAACTCGCATATTAGCGACGCAAAACCGTTTTAAAGTTTTACAGATTTGAAATTTTTCAAATGGCCAAAAATCCAAAATTTCAAAGTCCGTTTGCGAGCTTAATAAGCGTCGGCGCCCTTTTCTAATGCTTATACACGTACCTACGGACCATAAACAATACGAATATAACAAAAATTAGAAAAAAATTTCGAAATTTTCCCGAAATTTACATAACACCCCCCTTTGAAGTTTTTGCGTTTTTTTCCAAAAATATTTTTTCGAAATCAATAAATCTAATAGTGGATTTCTATAGAGTAGTGCCGGGGTGATAACGAATTGGGCGTCGGTTTCGCTCTAACTCGCATATTAGCGACGCAAAACCGTTTTAAAGTTTTACAGATTTGAAATTTTTCAAATGGCCAAAATCCAAAATTTCAAAGTCCGTTTGCGAGCTTAATAAGCGTCGGCGCCCTTTTCTAATGCTTATACACGTACCTACGGACCATAAACAATACGAATATAACAAAAATTAGAAAAAAATTTCGAAATTTTCCCGAAATTTACATAACACCCCCCTTTGAAGTTTTTGCGTTTTTTTCCAAAAATATTTTTTCGAAATCAATAAATCTAATAGTGGATTTCTATAGAGTAGTGCCGGGGTGATAACGAATGGGCGTCGGTTTCGCTCTAACTCGCATATTAGCGACGCAAAACCGTTTTAAAGTTTTACAGATTTGAAATTTTTCAAATGGCCAAAAATCCAAAATTTCAAAGTCCGTTTGCGAGCTTAATAAGCGTCGGCGCCCTTTTCTAATGCTTATACACGTACCTACGGACCATAAACAATACGAATATAACAAAAATTAGAAAAAATTTCGAAATTTTCCCGAAATTTACATAACACCCCCCCTTTGAAGTTTTTGCGTTTTTTTCCAAAAAATATTTTTTCGAAATCAATAAATCTAATAGTGGATTTCTATAGAGTAGTGCCGGGGTGATAACGAATGGGCGTCGGTTTCGCTCTAACTCGCATATTAGCGACGCAAAACCGTTTTAAAGTTTAACAGATAAGAAATTTTTCAGATGGCCAAAAATCCAAAGTTTCAAAGTCCGTTTGCGAGCTTAATAAGCGTCGGCGCCCTTTTTCTAATGCTTATACACGTACCTACGGACCATAAACAATACGAATATAACAAAAATTAGAAAAAAATTTCGAAATTTTCCCGAAATTTACATAACACCCCCCCCTCTGAAGTTTTTGCGTTTCTTCCAAAAAATTTTGCTACAATACCAATTTATGTTATAGTGGATTTCTATAGAGTAGTGCCGGGGTGATAACGAATGGGCGTCGGTTTCGCTCTAACTCGCATATTAGCGACGCAAAACCGTTTTAAAGTTTTACAGATTTGAAATTTTTCAAATGGCCAAAAATCCAAAATTTCAAAGTCCGTTTGCGAGCTTAATAAGCGTCGGCGCCCTTTTCTAATGCTTATACACGTACCTACGGACCATAAACAATACGAATATAACAAAAATTAGAAAAAAATTTCGAAATTTTCCCGAAATTTACATAACACCCCCCTTTGAAGTATTTGCGTTTTTTTTCCAAAAAATATCCTAACTCTATCAATAAACCTACTAGTGGATTTCTATAGAGTAGTGCCGGGGTGATAACGAATGGGCGTCGGTTTCGCTCTAACTCGCATATTAGCGACGCAAAACCGTTTTAAAGTTTTACAGATTTGAAATTTTTCAAATGGCCAAAAATCCAAAATTTCAAAGTCCGTTTGCGAGCTTAATAAGCGTCGGCGCCCTTTTCTAATGCTTATACACGTACCTACGGACCATAAACAATACGAATATAACAAAAATTAGAAAAAAATTTCGAAATTTTCCCGAAATTTACATAACACCTCCCCTTTGAAGTTTTTGCGTTTTTTTCCAAAAATATTTTTTCGAAATCAATAAATCTAATAGTGGATTTCTATAGAGTAGTGCCGGGGTGATAACGAATGGGCGTCGGTTTCGCTCTAACTCGCATATTAGCGACGCAAAACCGTTTTAAATTTTTACAGATTTGAAATTTTTCTCATGGCTCTTAATCCATATTTTAATTGTCCGTTTGCGAGCTTAATAAGCGTCGGCGCCCTTTTCTAATGCTTATACACGTACCTACGGACCATAAACAATACGAATATAACAAAAATTAGAAAAAAATTTCGAAATTTTCCCGAAATTTACATAACACCCCCCTTTGAAGTTTTTGCGTTTTTTCCAAAAATATTTTTTCGAAATCAATAAATCTAATAGTGGATTTCTATAGAGTAGTGCCGGGGTGATAACGAATGGGCGTCGGTTTCGCTCTAACTCGCATATTAGCGACGCAAAACCGTTTTAAAGTTTTACAGATTTGAAATTTTTCAAATGGCCAAAAATCCAAAATTTCAAAGTCCGTTTGCGAGCTTAATAAGCGTCGGCGCCCTTTTCTAATGCTTATACACGTACCTACGGACCATAAACAATACGAATATAACAAATAATTAGTATTAATTATTCGATATTTTCCCGAAATTTACATAACACCCACACCTTTGAAGTTTTTGCGTTTTTTTCCAAAAAATATTTTTTCGAAATCAATAAATCTAATAGTGGATTTCTATAGAGTAGTGCCGGGGTGATAACGAATGGGCGTCGGTTTCGCTCTAACTCGCATATTAGCGACGCAAAACCGTTTTAATGTTTTACTGTTTTTAATTTTTTCAAATGGCCAAAATCCAAAATTTCAAAGTCCGTTTGCGAGCTTAATAAGCGTCGGCGCCCTTTTCTAATGCTTATACACGTACCTGCGGACCATAAACAATACGAATATAACAAAAAATTAGAAAAAAAATTTCGAAATTTTCCCGAAATTTACATAACACCCCCCTCTTTGAAGTTTTTGCGTTTTTTTCCAAAAAATATTTTTTCGAAATCAATAAATCTAATAGTGGATTTCTATAGAGTAGTGCCGGGGGGTTATCGCACGGGCGTCGGTTTCGCTCTAACTCGCATATTAGCGACGCAAAACCGTTTTAAAGTTTTACAGATTTGAAATTTTTCAAATGGCCAAAAATCCAAAATTTCAAAGTCCGTTTGCGAGCTTAATAAGCGTCGGCGCCCTTTTCTAATGCTTATACACGTACCTACGGACCATAAACAATACGAATATAACAAAAATTAGAAAAAACCATTTCGAAATTGTCCCGAAATTTACATAACACCACCCCCCTTTGAAGTTTTTGCGTTTTTTCAAAAAAATATTTTTTCGAAATCAATAAATCTAATAGTGGATTTCTATAGAGTAGTGCCGGGGTGATAACGAATTGGCGTCGGTTTCGCTCTAACTCGCATATTAGCGACGCAAAACCGTTTTAAAGTTTTACAGATTTGAAATTTTTCAAATGGCCAAAAATCCAAAATTTCAAAGTCCGTTTGCGAGCTTAATAAGCGTCGGCGCCCTTTTCTAATGCTTATACACGTACCTACGGACCATAAACAATACGAATATAACAAAAATTAGAAAAAATTTCGAAATTTTCCCGAAATTTACATAACACCCCCCTTTGAAGTTTTTGCGTTTTTTCCAAAAAATATTTTTCGAAATCAATAAATCTAATAGTGGATTTCTATAGAGTAGTGCCGGGGTGATAACGAATGGGCGTCGGTTTCGCTCTAACTCGCATATTAGCGACGCAAAACCGTTTTAAAGTTTTACAGATTTGAAATTTTTCAAATGGCCAAAAATCCAAAATTTCAAAGTCCGTTTGCGAGCTTAATAAGCGTCGGCGCCCTTTTCTAATGCTTATACACGTACCTACGGACCATAAACAATACGAATATATCAAAAATTAGAAAAAAAAATTTCGAAATTTTCCCGAAATTTACATAACACCCCCTTTGAAGTTTTTGCGTTTTTTTCCAAAAATATTTTTCGAAATCAATAAATCTAATAGTGGATTTCTATAGAGTAGTGCCGGGGTGATAACGAATGGGCGTCGGTTTCGCTCTAACTCGCATATTAGCGACGCAAAACCGTTTTAAAGTTTTACAGATTTGAAATTTTTCAAATGGCCAAAAATCCAAAATTTCAAAGTCCGTTTGCGAGCTTAATAAGCGTCGGCGCCCTTTCTAATGCTTATACACGTACCTACGGACCATAAACAATACGAATATAACAAAAATTAGAAAAAATTTCGAAATTTTCCCGAAATTTACATAACACCCCCTTTGAAGTTTTTGCGTTTTTTCCAAAATATTTTTTCGAAATCAATAAATCTAATAGTGGATTTCTATAGAGTAGTGCCGGGGTGATAACGAATGGGCGTCGGTTTCGCTCTAACTCGCATATTAGCGACGCAAAACCGTTTTAAAGTTTTACAGATTTGAAATTTTTCAAATGGCCAAAAATCCAAAATTTCAAAGTCCGTTTGCGAGCTTAATAAGCGTCGGCGCCCTTTTCTAATGCTTATACACGTACCTACGGACCATAAACAATACGAATATAACAAAAAATTAGAAAAAAAAATTTCGAAATTTTCCCGAAATTTACATAACACCCCCCCTTTGAAGTTTTTGCGTTTTTTTTCCAAAAAATATTTTTTCGAAATCAATAAATCTAATAGTGGATTTCTATAGAGTAGTGCCGGGGTGATAACGAATGGGCGTCGGTTTCGCTCTAACTCGCATATTAGCGACGCAAAACCGTTTTAAAGTTTTACAGATTTGAAATTTTTCAAATGGCCAAAAATCCAAAATTTCAAAGTCCGTTTGCGAGCTTAATAAGCGTCGGCGCCCTTTTCTAATGCTTATACACGTACCTACGGACCATAAACAATACGAATATAACAAAAATTAGAAAAAATTTCGAAATTTTCCTGAAATTTACATAACACCCCCCATTGAAGCTTTTGCGTTATTTTTCGAAAAATATTTTTTCGAAATCAATAAATCTAATAGTGGATTTCTATAGAGTAGTGCCGGGGTGATAACGAATGGGCGTCGGTTTCGCTCTAACTCGCATATTAGCGACGCAAAACCGTTTTAAAGTTTTACAGATTTGAAATTTTTCAAATGGCCAAAAATCCAAAATTTCAAAGTCCGTTTGCGAGCTTAATAAGCGTCGGCGCCCTTTTCTAATGCTTATACACGTACCTACGAACCATAAACAATACGAATATAACAAAAAATTAGAAAAAAAATTTCGAAATTTTCCCGAAATTTACATAACACCCCCCCCCTTTGAAGTTTTTGCGTTTTTTTCCAAAAAATATTTTTTCGAAATCAATAAATCTAATAGTGGATTTCTATAGAGTAGTGCCGGGGTGATAACGAATGGGCGTCGGTTTCGCTCTAACTCGCATATTAGCGACGCAAAACCGTTTTAAAGTTTTACAGATTTGAAATTTTTCAAATGGCCAAAAATCCAAAATTTCAAAGTCCGTTTGCGAGCTTAATAAGCGTCGGCGCCCTTTTCTAATGCTTATACACGTACCTGCGGACCATAAACAATACGAATATAACAAAAAATTAGAAAAAAAATTTCGAAATTTTCCCGAAATTTACATAACACCCCCCTCTTTGAAGTTTTTGCGTTTTTTTCCAAAAAATATTTTTTCGAAATCAATAAATCTAATAGTGGATTTCTATAGAGTAGTGCCGGGGTGATAACGAATGGGCGTCGGTTTCGCTCTAACTCGCATATTAGCGACGCAAAACCGTTTTAAAGTTTTACAGATTTGAAATTTTTCAAATGGCCAAAAATCCAAAATTTCAAAGTCCGTTTGCGAGCTTAATAAGCGTCGGCGCCCTTTTCTAATGCTTATACACGTACCTACGGACCATAAACAATACGAATATAACAAAAATTAGAAAAAATTTCGAAATTTTCCCGAAATTTACATAACACCCCCTTTGAAGTTTTTGCGTTTTTTTCCAAAAATATTTTTTCGAAATCAATAAATCTAATAGTGGATTTCTATAGAGTAGTGCCGGGGTGATAACGAATGGGCGTCGGTTTCGCTCTAACTCGCATATTAGCGACGCAAAACCGTTTTAAAGTTTTACAGATTTGAAATTTTTCAAATGGCCAAAAATCCAAAATTTCAAAGTCCGTTTGCGAGCTTAATAAGCGTCGGCGCCCTTTTCTAATGCTTATACACGTACCTGCGGACCATAAATAATACGAATATAACAAAAATTAGAAAAAAATTTCGAAATTTTCCCGAAATTTACATAACACCCCCTTTGAAGTTTTTGCGTTTTTTTCCAAAAATATTTTTCGAAATCAATAAATCTAATAGTGGATTTCTATAGAGTAGTGCCGGGGTGATAACGAATGGGCGTCGGTTTCGCTCTAACTCGCATATTAGCGACGCAAAACCGTTTTAAAGTTTTACAGATTTGAAATTTTTCAAATGGCCAAAAATCCAAAATTTCAAAGTCCGTTTGCGAGCTTAATAAGCGTCGGCGCCCTTTTCTAATGCTTATACACGTACCTACGGACCATAAACAATACGAATATAACAAAAATTAGAAAAAAATTTCGAAATTTTCCCGAAATTTACATAACACCCCCCTTTGAAGTTTTTGCGTTTTTTTCCAAAAATATTTTTTCGAAATCAATAAATCTAATAGTGGATTTCTATAGAGTAGTGCCGGGGTGATAACGAATGGGCGTCGGTTTCGCTCTAACTCGCATATTAGCGACGCAAAACCGTTTTAAAGTTTTACAGATTTGAAATTTTTCAAATGGCCAAAAATCCAAAATTTCAAAGTCCGTTTGCGAGCTTAATAAGCGTCGGCGCCCTTTTCTAATGCTTATACACGTACCTACGGACCATAAACAATACGAATATAACAAAAATTAGAAAAAAATTTCGAAATTTTCCCGAAATTTACATAACACCCCCCTTTGAAGTTTTTGCGTTTTTTTCCAAAAATATTTTTTCGAAATCAATAAATCTAATAGTGGATTTCTATAGAGTAGTGCCGGGGTGATAACGAATGGGCGTCGGTTTCGCTCTAACTCGCATATTAGCGACGCAAAACCGTTTTAAAGTTTTACAGATTTGAAATTTTTCAAATGGCCAAAAATCCAAAATTTCAAAGTCCGTTTGCGAGCTTAATAAGCGTCGGCGCCCTTTTCTAATGCTTATACACGTACCTACGGACCATAAACAATACGAATATAACAAAAATTAGAAAAAAATTTCGAAATTTTCCCGAAATTTACATAACACCCCCTTTGAAGTTTTTGCGATTTTTTCCCAAAAATATTTTTTCGAAATCAATAAATCTAATAGTGGATTTCTATAGAGTAGTGCCGGGGTGATAACGAATGGGCGTCGGTTTCGCTCTAACTCGCATATTAGCGACGCAAAACCGTTTTAAAGTTTTACAGATTTGAAATTTTTCAAATGGCCAAAAATCCAAAATTTCAAAGTCCGTTTGCGAGCTTAATAAGCGTCGGCGCCCTTTTCTAATGCTTATACACGTACCTACGGACCATAAACAATACGAATATAACAAAAAATTAGAAAAAATTTCGAAATTTTCCCGAAATTTACATAACACCCCCCCTTTGAAGTTTTTGCGTTTTTTTCCAAAAAATATTTTTTCGAAATCAATAAATCTAATAGTGGATTTCTATAGAGTAGTGCCGGGGTGATAACGAATGGGCGTCGGTTTCGCTCTAACTCGCATATTAGCGACGCAAAACCGTTTTAAAGTTTTACAGATTTGAAATTTTTCAAATGGCCAAAAATCCAAAATTTCAAAGTCCGTTTGCGAGCTTAATAAGCGTCGGCGCCCTTTTCTAATGCTTATACACGTACCTACGGACCATAAACAATACGAATATAAAAAAAATTAGAAAAAAAAATTTCGAAATTTTCACGAAATTTACATAACACCCCCCCTTTGAAGTTTTTGCGTTTTTTCCAAAAAATATTTTTTCGAAATCAATAAATCTAATAGTGGATTTCTATAGAGTAGTGCCGGGGTGATAACGAATGGGCGTCGGTTTCGCTCTAACTCGCATATTAGCGACGCAAAACCGTTTTAAAGTTTTACAGATTTGAAATTTTTCAAATGGCCAAAAATCCAAAATTTCAAAGTCCGTTTGCGAGCTTAATAAGCGTCGGCGCCCTTTTCTAATGCTTATACACGTACCTACGGACCATAAACAATACGAATATAACAAAAATTAGAAAAAAATTTCGAAATTTTCCTGAAATTTACATAACACCCCCCCTTTGAAGTTTTTGCGTTTTTTTCCAAAAATATTTTTTCGAAATCAATAAATCTAATAGTGGATTTCTATAGAGTAGTGCCGGGGTGATAACGAATGGGCGTCGGTTTCGCTCTAACTCGCATATTAGCGACGCAAAACCGTTTTAAAGTTTTACAGATTTGAAATTTTTCAAATGGCCAAAAATCCAAAATTTCAAAGTCCGTTTGCGAGCTTAATAAGCGTCGGCGCCCTTTTCTAATGCTTATACACGTACCTACGGACCATAAACAATACGAATATAACAAAAAATTAGAAAAAAATTTCGAAATTTTCCCTGAAATTTACATAACACCCCCTTTGAAGTTTTTGCGTTTTTTCCAAAAATATTTTTTCGAAATCAATAAATCTAATAGTGGATTTCTATAGAGTAGTGCCGGGGTGATAACGAATGGGCGTCGGTTTCGCTCTAACTCGCATATTAGCGACGCAAAACCGTTTTAAAGTTTTACAGATTTGAAATTTTTCAAATGGCCAAAAATCCAAAATTTCAAAGTCCGTTTGCGAGCTTAATAAGCGTCGGCGCCCTTTTCTAATGCTTATACACGTACCTACGGACCATAAACAATACGAATATAACAAAAAATTAGAAAAAAATTTCGAAATTTTCCCGAAATTTACATAACACCCCCTTTGAAGTTTTTGCGTTTTTTCCAAAATATATTTTTCGAAATCAATAAATCTAATAGTGGATTTCTATAGAGTAGTGCCGGGGTGATAACGAATGGGCGTCGGTTTCGCTCTAACTCGCATATTAGCGACGCAAAACCGTTTTAAAGTTTTACAGATTTGAAATTTTTCAAATGGCCAAAAATCCAAAATTTCAAAGTCCGTTTGCGAGCTTAATAAGCGTCGGCGCCCTTTTCTAATGCTTATACACGTACCTACGGACCATAAACAATACGAATATAACAAAAAATTAGAAAAAAAAAATTTCGAAATTTTCCCGAAATTTACATAACACACCAGCCCGTTGAAGTTTTTGGGTTTTTTGCCAAAAATATTTTTTCGAAATCAATAAATCTAATAGTGGATTTCTATAGAGTAGTGCCGGGGTGATAACGAATGGGCGTCGGTTTCGCTCTAACTCGCATATTAGCGACGCAAAACCGTTTTAAAGTTTTACAGATTTGAAATTTTTCAAATGGCCAAAAATCCAAAATTTCAAAGTCCGTTTGCGAGCTTAATAAGCGTCGGCGCCCTTTTCTAATGCTTATACACGTACCTGCGGACCATAAACAATACGAATATAACAAAAATTAGAAAAAAATTTCGAAATTTTCCCGAAATTTACATAACACCCCCTTTGAAGTTTTTGCGTTTTTTCCAAAAAATATTTTTTCGAAATCAATAAATCTAATAGTGGATTTCTATAGAGTAGTGCCGGGGTGATAACGAATGGGCGTCGGTTTCGCTCTAACTCGCATATTAGCGACGCAAAACCGTTTTAAAGTTTTACAGATTTGAAATTTTTCAAATGGCCAAAAATCCAAAATTTCAAAGTCCGTTTGCGAGCTTAATAAGCGTCGGCGCCCTTTTCTAATGCTTATACACGTACCTACGGACCATAAACAATACGAATATAACAAAAAATTAGAAAAAAAAATTTCGAAATTTTCCCGAAATTTACATAACATTCTTTCAATGTCTATCAAGACTAGAGAGCTTCTTTATTAGTAGTTAGTAGGTTAAGTTTCTTGTACTGGTAATGCGAGGCATGTAAATTATAATTACCAAGTACATTTATCAATGTATACGACAATGTCTTCAAGTCAACGCATGATATTTGAGTATAAATATCAATTATGTGGTAATGTAAATACATTGTAAATATATTTAAATTACATACATATGTAAATATTATGGATATATATATA
>CP092091.1:14360556-14413056 GCA_029203775.1 Neoneuromus ignobilis | reverse complement strand
TTATAGGAAACGATAGGTTTTTCAAATTGTAACGCCAGATAGCGTGCAGTACGTTAGCCACCAAAGGGGCGGTACGGGGAGCATAATTTGGTAAAAGCGTCGCTAGAGACGAAGAGGGCTTGTTACTTTGAACAGTCATCTACAGATCGACTCAGTCAGCGTTCAGCATCCGTCGTATTCAGCGCACGTGGTTCGATTTTAACTCTAAAAAGTGGGGTTGGGGAAAGCAATATATTCACCTGTTGTATGTTTGTCGTACGTTTTTAAATTCCGTTACTTGTTCTTTATAATTCTCTAGAGTTTTAAAATTTTTGAATATGTTTTCTCGGATGATAAGATTATGTATACAAATAAAAGTGTTTATATATATATATATATATATATATATATATATATATATAATATATTACTTAAAAATATCCATGTGCACAATGCTAATAAATGCTTAACGTTTTATTTACATATTATATGATATTTAACATTGATTATAAGCACTATTTTGCATGTATATTTATATAAGTTTAATATTTTAAAGTTAATTATTTTTCGTACATAAACTAAATACTCAAAATAATTTAATTGAATTATAATAGAAATTTATAATTTTTATAAGGATATTTTTTCATTTAAAATAATCAAATGTTTAGAGACAAAATATTTTATGAACGTTTTATTACTATTTTCATGTTGTTTTTTATTTGAATATATATTTAAATTTATATTATATGAAAATAGAAACAAATTATCTTTTAATATAGAAATAAAAATCAGTTAATTTTTCATATTTTTTATATAAACATAAGAAATAAATACTTAAAAATTTATTCATTTTTAAAGTTACAGTTTCTTAAGATATGTATCATTGGTATGTATATCAATTAGTTACTTTCTTTGTATTCGTATTCATGTTAATTTATATTATTGTCAAAGTTTGAATCATAAATTTTCTTTATGTTAAAAACAGATAAATATTAACTATTAATTTTTCTATAACTTTAATATATATATATATATATATATATATATATATATATATATATATATATATATATATATATACATACAAGGGTCGTTTGATAAATTTATTTATTGTTTGATTTAATTAATTAATTAATTTAATTAAATTTTTCAATTTAGTTTTTTTTAATTTTTTATCATACTTATAAAACGACCCTCGTATATATGTACTTAAAAATTAAATTGAGCTATATTTTATTTGATATTTTTTTTATAATAATTAATTATATATTCCTATTAAATATATATTTTATTATGAATCTGCAATATTTTTTTAATAATAGACATTATTGCATTTAAAAATAAAACGTTTTCTAAATAATGTTGTTAATTATTTTGTTATTTGAACAAAATTATATATATATATATATATATATATATATATATATATATATATAGGGTGATCTAAATAAAACTGAAGAATAGTAAATGATAGTAAATGTATCTCTAAACCATTCAGTTTTATTTGAACCACTATATATATATATTTATTGATATCGATATGTACTTTTAGACTTAAAATATCATTCGTCTTATAATAAAAGTAATAAGAGAAAGATGTTAACTACTATCGAGAAACAACCACACAGAAAAGTAAAATATATGTTTTAATTTTTAATACTTTTCTCTTTTATAGCAGTTAATATTTTAAATGTATATGAATTAAAAATATGTATGAAGGTCAGTTAGGTTTATTTATGTACAAAAAAATACTTTATTTCTAATATTCCTGACTAATTAAAGTTTATTTATGTTTTGGTTTTAATGACTGCATTAACTTAAATGAAAATTGAATAATTAAAGTAATCTTTATTTATTAATACTGTAGCAATTGTTAGTTTTTACTTTAATTAATTAATTCATTTACAATACTAAGCTGGAATAAAAAAATATTTTATATATATATATATATATATATATTTATATATATATATATATATATATATATATATATATATATATATATATAGTATATAATACATTACTTATTATTATAGAGAATTTTCATTTGAATGCCATATTAAAAATTCAATTATGATTACTTATTTAAAACTGAAATATTTATATAAGTTAAATTTGAAATATATATAAATTTATAGTAATTTTCAGAAATATATATTTATACACATATTTTAAAAAAGATTTATAATTGAATTCAAAAAAAAAAATTATTAAACACAAAAAATAATTCAAATTTCAAATTTATATTTCCAACGTGGTAATAATTCTTAACATTTGGTACATGAATTATGTAAATAATTATTCCCACATAATACAAATATTTTATTTTAAAATAACATCCAGATTTTAGTTTAATGCGTTTTTGGAGAGTTAATAAAAAAGTAAACAAAAAATATCACACTGCAATTAAGAGTAAGTTAGAGCGACAAATGTTCAAGGAATGGTATAAAATATAATACGCACTTACTCAAATAATTTTACATTACATTCTATACAGATCAAGGAAATTGTAAAGGGAATTACAAATAAAATATTAATAATCCAATCTGTTCAAATGAAAAATACAAGTGTGTCATTGTATATATATATATATATATATATATATATAAATGCAAGATATTGTGAGCAAAGAAATATTAAACAATATTTATATAAAATATTTATAGTAAATCTATATTATTTGAAATGAAGTCATTTAAATACACTTTTATTTTTGTATACATACAAGTGTCTCAAAAATGTATACTCATTTGTATTTCTAATAAATTAAAATGTGTATATACTTTTGGGACACTTGAATATATGTATATATATATATATATATATATATATATATTATTAAAAAATTCTTGTTCAAAAAGCAAACCTACCAAACTAATGGAAAAGATGTAATTTTACTAAACAGTCTATGAATTTAATCTTTTCAACACTTACAATTAAGACAATTGCATCAATTTTAAATAAATCTGTTAAATAATGTTATTTTCAAAAGAAATAAAAAATAATTTTAGATAGAAAATTTTGGGTTAATAATGAAATATAATATTTGAATTATATATAAATTTGTTGGAAAATTTTATTTTACGAAATATATAAATTATCTTATCTATAAAGAAATACATAAAAGAAAATTGATATTTCAATTTTGATTGAATATTTCATAAGTTCTATAGTTACTATTAGAATTGGTATTTAGTTTTATCGATAAAATTCAATAACAAATAATAAATATTTAGATTTCCAGTCATAAGAATTATATATATATATATATATATATATATATATATATATATATATATATATATATATATATATATGGATTGAAAACGAATAGAAGTCAATAAATAAAATATATACTAAGTAAAGTACGCTTTCATGTATTTATATTTCTGACAGACTTCAGTATAAATAAATAAAGATGAAAGTGACGTATATTGTTATAATTTAGTATAAAAATACTAATGGATGCTTTGTGTAAAATTTTCATTTTGATTTTCCTGAAATGAATTAAATATAAGATTTGAATAGAATGTATATTTATAATTATAATGTATTAAAATAAATTTTATTAAGGTCTTCTGAAAATACACATACACTTATATATACACACACATGTATATATATATATATATATATATATATATATATATATATATATATATATATGAATGTTTTTTTAATATTGGATTATTTTATCATATTTGAATTTTGTATTAAGTTTGTCGAACTCAAATTTATATAATTTTTATCAAACTTATTCAAATTTTTTTCTAATGTGTTTGTATTTGTATACTTGATGAATTCATAAAAATTCACCATTTGGTTCGTTTATAATTTTTTATTTAACAAAGTATGCAATTATTAGTTTATAAAGTTGCATAAAGAAAAATGACTATAAATGTTAGATAGGAAAATAAAATGATTGCAGTTAATTTAGTCTAGTTTAAATGTTATATTTTTATCAAATAATTATTACAGCATAAGATAATATTTATTTTACTTCATATTTTATGTAGAACTCGTTGTGGTTGTTAGTTAAACTAAGATTTTTCTAATGATTCTTATTTTTTATATATGTTTGATGCTTATTCAACTTATTCATATTTTTTAATAGAAATTTTTAAAAAAAAATTAATATCAAAATATTACATGGCTAAATACATACATACATACACACACACACACATATATATATATATATATATATATATATATATATATGTAATGTAAAATATTTTCCACATTTTTTTGTTAATTATTTTTACCATTGTTCACCACAATAACGCTGTTCTCTTTTTATGGAGTCGAGAACTAATTAATTTTCCTATGTTGATCATTTTAAACCGATTTTTTAATTATACATGATTTTAAGTATAAAAAAACATTTAAATTCTTAACCTAGAAAGAATTTAAAGTCGAAAGCAATTGCAAGTTAGAATATCTATTCAGCAGAAAAATATAAATTGTATTTTCATAAATTGTTATTAACATTTCTAAAAAAAATGTTGTATTTATATAAATTCAAAATAATTCAATTTATTTTAATATCAGCCTCTCTTTAAGTTAATATCTGATATTATTTGATGTTTATAAATTGAAAAAAATTAAATTTATAATAAAATATGAACATATCTTTTTAAGATATTGCTTGTGTATATTTATGAAGAATAAAGTATGCTTGTGAATTATTTATTAAATAAATAATATCGTTTTATTTAAATTGGCGTAAAAAAGTTTTAATTTAAATGAAAATATAATGTTAAATATTTTATTGATTTTATTAAATGTTTACAAGTTGTTATTCTTAAACACTAGAGAGCTTTTTCGTCCTTTAATTATTATACATATTTAAATGAATGACACTGTCATAATAAGCTTATGTAAATAATACCTATTTTGATTGACATTTTGTTAACTAGAATCATTCATGTGAAGATCAAATTAGTTTACGTGATTATTGATGTATTCTTTTATGAAATTTAACCTAAAATTATATAGTTTTTTTAATTAAAATGCGAAATAATAATTAAATTCCACATATAATAATTTGTAATTATATATATAATTATTATTTAATGGTAATGTAAATATATCCTTTTAACATAAAAATTAATTAATAACATTGAAATGAAATGTATTTAATTTACTTTTGATTTATTATTATATCAAAAATAATTCAAATATTCTATTGACCGAAAATGTATTTTCAATATTATATAATCGAATACTGGACACTTATAAAAGTGATAAATAAATAAAATAAAATATATTTGTTAAGTTGATGTAGTTGTGTAAAATCTAGTAATAACAAACGTAATCACAAAATACTCTCATACAATATTTCTTTAAGCTATTTTATGCAGTATTTTATGATTTACTTTTGCAATATAAACAATATGTTAACTTTAATCTATTAAGAAGATATTACGAAAGTTTTATACAAATATGAAACGTACTAAAATAAGACAGTTGTGTTTGCAAAGAATTGAGAAAGGAATTTCTATAAAAATAAACATTTACGAATTGTTAATATTTCAGCAATTTAAACGTTGTAAATAATTCTATATCAAAGGAATTTATTGAAAATCGTCCAAATGTATTTAAATTAAAATGACATTATTATTAACGAAAGAGATGATCCATTTTAATAGAGATTTAAAACCTTTTATAAATATTAATATTTTGAATTAAATTTTAAATTAAGCTTATTAAATTATATAAGTATATAATGTATAAACAGTAATTTACACTGACATTTTATATCTATTAAACATTGTAATTTATATTTTTAGTTAAAAAATTATAAATTTGTTGCTAAAAGTTATCGAACATATTTTTTAATTTAATTACTTACTAATTTGCTAAAGCATGATTATTAAGCAATTTTGTAAATTACTGTGATATTAGAGTAAATGATTTATTTGTATAAAAATGAAAAGCTATAAAAAATAAAACTTTTCATAGATTTTTTTTTAAAAAAGTAAAACATTTATATTCCATTTAGAAATAGATATCATGGTAATTTTTAATATAAACAAAAATCCAATGATTCTTTCAACAGAAAATAACGTTTTTAACAATAAGACCTACATTAAAACTTTTATATGATTTAATATTCTATTTGTATCACTAAATGAATTTTATTCATTTTCTTAGTAAAGTTATTCGAGTTAATGTATGTGCTATAAATGGATTTTTATGTTTTTATTAAAAAAAATTGTAGTACGCTTTTATAGAATCGTAACAAAACGTATGTTTATGGTTACCACCCGGAGACAAGAACACAAAGCATTTTAAAACGCCAATTTAAATATGAGTAAAAACCAATTGTAATACAGAGTGCTTATTGAAATCTTAAAATGATTTCAGTTGATTTTTATAAAAAAATATATATGCAAAATATTAAATAAAAAATTAGAACAGTATTTGTTGATATTTATTCTCAAAATTCTATTATACGGAGACAATTATGTATTAAAAAAAATATTATGACTTTATGAAGCAATATTAAAGATAATTTATATATACAGAATATTTCTGATAAAAAATAGGAATATTAAATTAAATATTGGTTAATATTACTGGAGATAAATTTCAACGATATAATAATTTATTATATTTTTCTTTCTATTTCTATTCCATATATATATATATATATATATATATATATATATATATATATATATATATATATATATATATATATATAATATTCGTAGGAATGAAAACAACTAATTGAATTAAATTAAAATTCATTTTAAAATATAATTAACAAAATGATAATGCTACATTATTATAATTATTAAATAAATAAATCTCATTTTTATTATTTATTATCATAAAATTATTACTTTCTACCCTATTAATTAATAATATATATAAAGTGTATTTATTGTATTTTACACTGTCAATTTATTTATTTAATAAAGAAATTATTGATAAAATAATATAGATTGATAACGAACTAATTAATCATAAAAATTAAATAGTACATTATTTATTATTAACTATTAAATTTTTTTCAATATGAATTTTAGTTCTATTTTAATATTTTGTTTGTTTTCAGTAAAATCAAATAATTTTGAAATTAAATTTTATTTTGTAAAAAATAACATTAGAATTGATTTAAATTTTAAAAGTGTTAAAAAACTTTGATATTATGGAAGTATTCATTAAAATTTTATGTCTAAGTAATATTATATATATATATATATATATATATATATATATATATATATAATATTCTTCTGAAATATAAAAGGATATTTGAAACTGGTTATATCATTTGAAAATAAAGAAATATTCGACGGTCATATAGTTATTGAATCGGATGAAGAGGATATCGAATATTTGGAAAGGAAATTAAGGAAAGAGAATTTGAAATGAATTTAGAAGTTGTCTTTATGAGATTGAAATTAAATTTAAATTGTTAAAAATAATGTAAGTCAGATGTTAAATGTTTAAAATTAGTATTTGTATTATTCTTACATTAAATATTAAAATAAATGATTTTTTAATGAAATCAACGACTAAAATATTTAATTATTACAATATTTATTTTATAAAATATAAACATTTTAAGTAATTAAAATTATAATATTGAAGAAATCAGTAAAATTGACTAAGTTACAATATGTAATTTTTAAGTGTTGTGATTTTTAAATAATTTATACAAACGAATTATATTTTTGAATCTATTTTAATTAATATGTAACATGTGCCAAATCCTATTGTACTTTAATATATGACAGAAATACATATCTAGTTCATTTAATCATACTTTGATACACAAATTACTTATTTCAAGTAATGTTTTATAACATTTAACAAAATTAGATTTTATATTTATAAATATATATGTATTAACTTACGAATAAAACGACTTTATAATGAATTTTAAAAAATAAAAGTGATTAAATAAATAAATTAATTTTAAATATAAATTTCAAGTGGGTGTATGTTGAAAATATATACAAATTGTTAGTCATTGATTTTAAATAAAGTGACACGTGAGGCACTAAGTATTTTGACGTGACGATGGCTATTTTACAATCCTGTTGCTGCTGGCAAAGTGTGCGAAAAGGAAGTTATGCCAGTGCTTTTTATACTTTGGTAAGTAAATAATTAAAGCATTATTTGTTTTAAGAATGAAATAATGGAATTATTGAAATTTAATTTTTGCTACATTTATTGAAAATGTTATTATCTATTTTAATATATCATTTTTTAAAATTAAAAAAAATTTAAAAATTATTGTAAATTTTATTACATTAATTAAATTGAAAATTATATATATATAATAGTCCAAATGAGACTGAACCAAATGTAATATGAAAATGGGTGTTTAAATTTTCAATTTTTTTGGACCACTCTGTATATATATATATATATATAATTAAAAAATCGACCAATCACGTTATATTTGCGTAATTATTATCACCAATATCATATTACCTTTTTTTTCATTGCTATTGAGAATTAATTGTTGTGGTATAAACATGGATTATAATTTTAATTAAAAATAAAGACGAAAAAAGATTGCATAGAACGATACCAGAATTACTAATAACTTCTATAGATCAATAACTGTTGTACAGATTAATTTAAAATAAATTCAAAATTACTAATGGTTTATGAACAAAGAATGGTTTAAAATATTCGAAAAACAAATTTTCTATTTGTTGTTACTATTAAGAAAATAGTGTATTTATTTTATCATATTTTTTAAAAATATTTAACGTGTTTTTAATAAATACATAGAGTAAATTGTACAGAAATATAAAATATTATAGAATTTTGTATAAATAATAATGTATTGGACAGTTGTTTTGATACATTTTTTTTCTTATATGTTTATAGATATTTTTTGAATTATTAACATTAAATAATAAACTCTTATTAAAATATTCGGCAATATTAAAGTTTCATGTTTTTGTCAAAGGTTTTCAAAACAATTTTATATTTTTATAAGATCGATTTACAAAAATTAAATGTCATTTTCACTTGATATTGAAATTTTGCTTCCAATAAATTTCATACTTCGAAAATTCTTAAGTAATGTCAATGACATTGAAAGTATTATATATATTTTTTTCTTTACAATTTTTTAATTATAATAAAATTGATATAGCAATAAATTTTGTTTTCAAAATTTGAATAGCATTTTCTTGTTTAAAATATTCTTATCCACCTATAAATCTAACGTGAATATAATTTTAACTCTGCTTTTCAATGAACGTCAATGTAACCCTTTATACAATATGTTTTTTTATATATTATGTAGATTATTTATGTCTTTTTCATTGATTATATATATATATATTTTCTTAGTGATGTCGATATTTTAAATTTATATCTTTTATGAAAGATAGGAAAATTCAATTTATTTTATTAAATATAAATATGTATATTAATAAAATTTCGAGATTGTTTATACAAATATAAATTAAAATGATAACTGATTGAAATCGTTAAAGAAATATATATTAACAGAATTCTTCAAAAAAGCTCAGAAAAAACTTAAATATCAATTACTGATTTTTAACAAAAATAAACTGGTAAGTTTTTTTATTGTTTCTTAGTAATGAAATAAATTTTACATGCCGTCTGTAATTTATGAAAATAAGTAATATATAAAAAAATTAATCAATGAGTATTTTTAGAGTTTCTCATATTTTTTTAAAAAATGTTTTGTTTTTTATTTTCTTTAATATTTGTGAAATATTTTCAATTTCTATTCTCTATACCTTTCATGTAATTAAAATTTTCCAATTAACGTGGAAATATCTAGTAGTATACCACTTCTATAAATTTCATATTTTTTTATATATTTCATTTGTAATCATAAAATAATAAAAATAGACAATAAACTGTAAGTAATTATTACTTATTTTTTATGTACATGTACGATTATTTTAATTTCAAAGTACATTTTATTTTAATTAAATTATATATGAAATTTTAATTAACGTACACACATACAATAATTTAATTTTACGAGCAACAATAATCAACAAGAATACAAAAGATTCAATTTTAATTTAAATTAAAATATGACGTTGTCATATGCATTTGATTATTCTATATTTGAAAACAAGTTTAATATTCCTTTAGAATAATTGTTTTATGAGATTTCGAAATATATTTATAATTATTCAACATGTGCAAAATTGTTATTTGAATGTTAAATAGAATTATAGACTAGAGACAGTTAAATGATATAACACGGAATATAATTTCAGATAAAACAATGAATATACTGTTCATATATTTCTTGTAATATACATAATCATTTACATTTTATTTAGGTATATAGAAATTTTGTTTGTTTGAAATTCTACACTTGAAAGGGAGTTGCTATAGTCTTGAATTGTATGCTGTGTGTTATGAAGTAATATTGAATATATTCACATATATATTATAGAATGAGATGATGATGATTAATTATTTTTGATTTTAATTTATAAAATAAGAACAAATTTTCATTCTACTTTTTTATTTAATTGATTATATAATTCTCATTACTTATTATTATAGCTTTTCATCTTTTAAAAAGTTCATTTTATTTTTATCCTCATTAAAAGATATTAGTTTGTATGCAGAAAATACCTTTATACATGTGTAATGGCATTTTAACCAAGAGACAGTTTTATTTTTCAGCTATTTTTTAATGTTTGTAGCCACATGTGATTTGGCATTATCTATCTGTTCCGTTCATTTATCTGTTTATTCAATTTAGTCAATTGTTGACAATAGCGATTTGAAGTAAAGATTTCACTGAATTTTTAAAATTTCAAATACATCATGCCTTTACAATCACCAATAGCACAATATCACTTTATTTTAGAATATTTTCGTAATTGCAGTCATAAGTGCGGTTTTATATTTTGACGACCAGTATCTTTTTGTTACTATATTATTTTATAAAATTCGTTTTTTATTCTCTATATAGTTAATTCACTAGAAGAAAAAGCTGAGTTGTATAAATTATAAATCATTTTATTAATTATTTTTCTGTTAATGAAGTACCCAAACATTAAGTTTTGAATTCATTTTTTTTAATAATCAAAACCTTATGATGAACTTTAAGTCTATCTACTAATTTTCGTGAAGTTGATCGTAGATTTATGACTACTGTCTACTTCAGAATGTCATCATCAATCATTGAAGTTTTTCTAGAGTAAGATTTATTATTAAAGTTAGGATCACTAGAATGGAATTTTTTGAATCAAACAGTTTAATTCAAACACATCGCAGATATTTTTCCTTAACTTGTTACATTGGTACCTTTTTAAACTCGTATAACATTATAAACCGAAAACATACTTTGTCATACGTTATATCACTCTGAATATTGTATTTATTAAGAAAAAATGTTATAAATATTTAAATTTTTATTTTACAAAATTTAATTATAGTTGTGTTTGTTTCGATATTAATTTTAAATTCGATATAACGAAATAGCAACATCGTTAACATTTTAAAATCAACTCGTAGATAGTAGGAATAAAAAATAAGTTTTGATTTTTTATCACAATATATAAATATTTTTTATTTTTATGACTCAAAATTCTTCTTAGTATAAATAAAAGATTTCAACCTGAAAAACTCTTTTAATTGTTCAACAACTTTTTAACTTGTTATTTTTTATAAAATTTAAATAAATATTTTAATCAATTGATATTTTATTGAAAAATATAATAAAGTTGACAAGAATTGGAAAATAAAAAACCTCATAAATACTAAATATTATTAATCTTTAAATTATGATTTTTAATTAAATAAATTTGATTGTAGTTACGTTTTTGAAATTTATATTTATACCATATTATTATAAAAAATAATTCATTACATATTAAAAAAATCATGTTAGAAAATTACAGAAATCTTTGTGTATACAACATCAATTATCATATTTAATTTGTAATAATATTTTATTTAAACTTTGTATGTTTACGATAATTAATTTTTAATATTCATGAACGCTTCAATTTAATAATCATGTCATTAAAAAAATTACATGTATTATTCAAGCTTTGCTTTAGGGAATATCTGAATTGTAACACACGTACATATTTAATTATTGAGTGTTGAGTTCTAGTAAATATGAAAGATTACAGATTCAATTGATTTTTATACTGTATTGAAAGATATTATATCAAAGAATTTATAATTTTCAATTTTCTCGAAAAAGAGATGAAAAGTTGATTTTTTGTAAGATAAAATTTAGATTATAATAATATAAAGATATAGAATTTATAATATCAATGTAATTATAATATGTAGTCAACTAAAAGAAATTTTTAAATTTTTTAATAATCACAACTTTATCACACTTGTTATTAATTACCATTTTAACTTTTTTATAGTCATTCAAATATAAATTTATTTTACTAATTTTATTTAAATTTATAACATAGATAATTTATAATTAATTTTTTAAAGGAGAAATACAAATTATTATTACATTGTTTTTAATAATACTGAAAAGAATCAAAAAATTGAATAAATTCATAGTATACTTTTTTTTAAATAATATTATATTTTTTTTGAAAAAAATCCAAAAAATGTATATGTTTATTTTACCGAAATTATTACAAATTATTCTTAAAAGCTGAAATTTACAGTTAATTGTTTTATTTTCATTTATTATTTAATGATTTAAAAGTATAGGATCATCCAAATGTGACGCCTAGATTTGTGTTTTATTGAAAAGGAACAAAATAAACTATACACATGTTTTTTTTAATAAAATATAAATCTAAACGTCAAATTTCTATGACCTTAAATATATAAATACGCCAATTTAATATGTCGAATTAACTATTTTATAGCATATTAACAAACATCCGATCTATATACATTTAGTTGGATAAAATGTTTCGCCTCCTTTAATTTTATAGATGTAATAATGTACGTGAAAAAGGATTTTGAATGAAATGCGTAAGCTAACCTACACGCAGTTTATGTGTCCATACAAGTTGTTTCAACCAATAATTGTACATTTTATCGACTGGTGTTTTCCAATTGTGCCTGTTTTTTTATTGCGTTGGTGATCTTTTCTTATGTGATTTGTATAAATGTCGTTTATGTAATGTGTTTCCCTTTGCTTTTATGTTCGAGAACTAATGTGATTGTGCTCCATCTTATGGGCTATAACACTGACTAATCTAAGTGTAAAATTGTTGATGTGAATATATTGTTGCCTTTATTGCAGTTTTTTACGTGTAACAGCTTTTAAGCCCTACTTTTTTATATTTTAACTACACGATCAAGTCTTTTATTCGTTTTGTTTTTATTACCTTCGTATTATTTTATTTAATAAAAACATTTATTCTTAAATACATTTAGTTTATTATTGACTTTTATAGGAATTAAATCATTTGTTGCAAAAATATAAAAAATATAGACATTATTGTCAAACAAATGATACTTTAATCATTCAATATGTAATATAATTTTATATCGAACTTTTAATATTATTAAATTGAACTTAATTCTTAAAACTGTTATAAAAAAATATTAATATATTTTATTTTATTAATAAAATTCCATTAATAACAAATATACAATTAAGAGTAATATGTTTTGCCACATACAAAATAAAATGCAATATTTGTTATTTTTAAATTTTATAATTATTTTAAAAAGAAGTAATTTTATACTCTATTATAAACTGTACACACGTGTATATTTTTATTTTTGTATTTTTTTGAATGGAATTATAATAAATCTATGTAAAATTGCTAGAAATTAAAAAATTAAGCATCTTTTCTATTCACATAATAAAAAAAATATTTAATTTAAATAAATTGTTCGAATTTTAAAGAAAACAGAATTGATGAGAATTTAAAAAAAATATAAATTCAATGAAAATGTAAATATATTATTTATATTAGAATATTTTATTAGAGATTACATTATGAAATGAATAATAAAAATCAGTGACCTTTTATGTACTAACCTCACATCAATTATTTTACACCAAACATAATTTAATTTTAAAACTCGTGTGTGTTATTCTCGTGATGACTAAGAGGATTGAATATGCACGAGTATGACACTTCAGTTTTATGCGAGCTTCATCATAACCATATTATATTTATTTCATTAAAAGATCTTGAAAGTTCAATAAATTATTCATTATATATATATATATATATATATAAATTAATTAAATTATCAGAATTTCAAATCATGATTGCAATCATTATAAAATATTCTTCTTTTTAAATATTATAAGTGCCTTTAATTTTTTTAAACCCTTTTTTCTTTTTTCTTAACTTTTAACCCTTACAAAAGAACTTCTTTAAGAAAACATTTTAATTTAGGCCATAAATGAAATTTAATATTTGATAATTAAAGTGAATGATGTTGGTTAAGTGTAGTTTTTTTTATTGTTTTTTCTTTATAATATTTTTATTTATAGTTACTAATATATATATATATATATATATATATATATATATATAATCAAATTATTTCTATCTACTGTTGAATGAAGGCCTTTCCCAAAACTTTCTACTTTTAACGATCCTCCAATTCGTTTCACTTCTACAACGATGGATTTTCACATATTTCTATCCCATCTATTGATGTCTGTCTTTTTTTATATATCTTTGAGTTGCCAGTCTCTAAGTTATCTTGTCCATCAGTGATTTTTTCTTGCCTATTTTTCATTTAAATTGATAATGAGTTGTCTTAATATAACTTAACTTTTTAATACATATATATATATATATATATATATATATATATATATAACATAATAAAGTGAGAAATTACAAAAATGAAATTGTTATATTTTTAGAAAAATGACATTTTGATCACATTATAGCACAGAAAAATACCCTTATTCTTGAAGAATCGACTTGCTATTAGCAAAAAAGGCACGTATGTTGTTATATAAGTTAAAATGACTATGGTTTATTTATGCATACATGTACACATTTGCATATATATATATATATATATATATATATATATATATATATATATATATATTATATAAAATTCTACATTCTTTTTTAAAGTAATTACATGTGTTCTAGCTCACATACATATTAATGCCTACGAGCTTGTTTACATACAAACAATCACGTACGTTTAACTGTCTGCAGGCTACATATTATTTTGCATGTTTTTGTGCAATAATACGTTATTTTACTTTAATGGAGGTACTTATTAGAATAACCATTTTATTAAAAAAAATTATAATTTATAACACGTTTTTTGTGCTTGCGATAAAATGATATTTATGTTTTGTTGAATATTTATATATTTTTATTTTGTATTCCTTTTTGATATGATCATATTTTTGGCAATATATACATATATATATATATATATATATATATATATATATATATATTACATTAATTAATTTATATGTATACATATTTTTAATTAAAGTTTAGATATATTTGTTTTTGTTTACGACTCCAGAATATTTTTCTGCATATAATGTATTCAAAATATATTGGTTAATTACGAATAATACAAATTTTATACTAATATATATAATCCATATTATTTAATTATAAATATAAATGAAAGAGAATTTTTGGATTTCTAATTATTTTATAAAAATTTAATATGATTGTTTATATAAATATTTTGTTTAGTAAATACCAATAAAGAATAAATAATCAATTGATATGAATCTTAAGTGAATAATATCTGATGGTAATTGTTCTATAGAAAATATTGTGTTCATCCTTTTATAATATTTAATCAACGCTGAATTTTCACTATATCACATAATAAATAATTGAGTAGCTTAGAGCTATGCGTAAAATTAATTCAAGTTAATGAGATAATTAGGAGGATAATACGGATTTGTAAAATAACGTTTCTATTACGGTTAGTGTTATTACTAGAGATAAACAACATCATTGTAAATAGTGAATATTAAAGGAAAGTTAGAACTAACAGAAAATAGTATCAATATGCAAATAATGATTTTATATTTTTTTAATATCTATACGATACTAATAAAATATTGATGTTTGTATTAAAAAAATATTTCATAACAAATTTATATTTTCTTAAAAGTTTAAATACTAACAAATAAAATATTATTTATTGTTAAAATTATTTTATATAATTTAATTATAATAATATTATATAAGGTCATCCAAATGTGACGCCTAAATTTGTGTTTTATTAAAAAAAACATGTGTATATTTTCTTTTTAATAAAACACATATATAGGCGTTACATTTGGATGACTCTCTCTCTCTCTCTATTTTTATCTTTCTCTTTCTCTCTCTCTCTATATAAATATATAAGTGTGTGTGTTAAAAAACTAATGGTTGCAAAAATGGTTTATAATATTTATATTATTTATAATCAGAGGACCTATTTTCACTTTTTTTTAATTTCAGTACGTTCTTTAATTATTTAATTATTACTGATAATTTTATAAAGAATTAACTCATAAAACATTTTCAAATAAATAAAAACTAATTGAGCCACTTTCATTAACATGCAATTTAGTAAAATGAACGTGTTTGAAAAATGGACATAAATTCTAGTTTAACGACAATTTCGTGAAATAAAAGCTATGCGTTACATCCGGTTCATACGTTCGGTTCAAGAACCTGTTATCTATGTTTCTGTTTTATGGTAAAATTTGCATAAATACTGTGCGAATGGCGTCGTCTTCTGTAATTTGGTCACATTGTTTGAGATTATTCTCCGCACATAAATAATCGTAGACGGATTTTAACATTTACATTATATGCCGCGAACTTTAAACGTAACTTCGCTACAGTCAGCTCTGATATGTCAAGGGCATTAACTGCTAAATAATTTTACAAAGGAGGTTTCATCAGATAGGTAAATGCCCTTATAATTACAGAGCAATGTTGAAGTGGTTATATTATTTGTGTTTAAATTAACGTCATTTATATACGTTCACACATGTACACCTAAACATATATATATATATATATATATATATATAATAAGCTTTAAAGTATGCATGCATATAGCTGCTATATAATTCGTAAATTTTATTTATTTTAAAATATGTAGACAATTTATTTTTTTATTTATTTTAAAATTTATAAAATTATATCTCTGTAATTTTACGTTTTAACAGTTTCTTAGTAACTTTTTTGAAATTTAAAAATAATATTAATTATTTTTTTTATTTAAAAAATGTATTCAACATATCATTTTTTTCTATTTCTTAATGCATTTACATTTAAATGATGTTATTAAATATTAATATCTAAATATTTATTTTTCTTAGATTTAAATAATTTAATATAATAAATTAAAATGCTAGGTGGATTATACCACCTCATACTGTTGATATCAATAATTTTATCAAGGAATAAAATTTAAAAAATTAAAGAGAGTTAAAAAAAGATCGATACAGTATATAAGGTATTTGTGACCTGGGGCTACAATAATTTTAAACAAGATACTTATTTATCAGTTAATAATATTATGAAATATTTTGATAATATTACAATTAATAGCAAAAATTTATTCCTCGAAAAATAACAATTCTTTTCAATCTTTTCATAAACCTACTTATTTTATTATATTTTCAAAACAATCATTCGTTTCTCAAAAAATGAACGACACAACACAGCTTGACAACGTAATTTTCTCTTGGTGCAAAATAAAGCTGATTCCGCAAAACACAGATTCTTAGTGTCGCAACGCTTAACACAAGTGGATGATCATCAACCCAAAATAAACACAATTGCACACTGGTTCTACTTAACACAACTCTGTTTTTGCGATAATGGACGGTAGGTTTAATCGAGGTTGGTTAGGTTTGTAATTCGAATTGTGAAATGAAAAACTGGACTCGATTTTTTTTGTACGTTAATAGTGACTTACAATTAAATAAATTATTTGTTTTACAACTTTTTCAAATATATTTTATATATATGACAATCGAAATTGTTACATTCATGCATAAATATATTGTTATGAAAATAGTTTATGAATGAACTGAAAAATAATAAAAATATAAATTTTATGACACTTAGAGAGATTGAATGCGTTTGTCAAAGTAAAATGAAAATTTACAGGAAATTCATGTTCAGAAATAATTTCCCCTTGTCAAAAACAATACGTAAGCGAAAGTAAAAAGTAATATGGAACTGAATTTTGTGAAATCTTTCAAGCATAATAACATATTTCATTGTACAATGTATTCTTTTACAGTATATATTGATTGGTATCAGTTTTAATTTATGTCCATTTAATTTAATGTTAATATTGAAGTTTTATTTTGATATTTGAGGGAAATATTAATATTGATTTAATTTTAATTATATTTGTAGAGATTTTATATATGTAGAATTATTGAAAATGTTGTTTTAAAAATAATGGTCTAATCCTAATGTACTTTGAAATTAATATATAATAATAATATGTAACTACGTTTTATAGTCTTTTTTTTAAATTATTTTAAAACTTTTCATATGTTATAAGTATATTTATTATTAATGAAATTTTATTTTTATTCTATTTCCAAGACTTGTTTAAAACTGTATGAGTAAAAATTACAATTTTCAAATTTATATAACGTTAATAATAAAACTTTTTTAATATAATAAAAATATGATCAGAATTGAAATATAATATTTTTCTAATTTTTGAACAAAACTTTAATTATTTTTTTCATTACTTGAAAATTAAAATTTTAATCATAATTTAAATTTTCATTTCTTTAAAAAAAATTCTTTTTTTTATTTGATGCAATAAAATTTCTTAAATCAACATTGTATATACTAAAACAAAAATAATTTCGATTTTCAATGTATTCGTTTTTTATCAACCATATTAAATATATAAAATGATATATAAATATATATATTTATGAAATAAAAATAGAAAGAATATAAATACAAGGAAATGATGCTCAAATTAATGTTATATTGACATTTAATCGATATAAAAGAAATTGTGTGTAATTTATTAATATGTATATATGTATGTATGTACACACATATATACTATATATATATATATATATATATATATATATATATATATATATATATAAACATACTTATATGTTGTTTTCAATTTTTATTTACTTACAATATCGCCTTATATTATATAAATTTATTTCCAAATATAGTTTTTATGCAATATTTTACGTCTATTGATAAAATATGTACACAATAAAAGGATTCATAATATTTAATCAACTAGTAGTGAAATTCTTTGACGAAATTTCTTTTATCTTTTTAAAAGCCGATGCAATATATATATTGAATTTTCTTCGAACAGTGTTGAAAGCACAAAATAGAGGTTTAATGTTAAAATACTGGTTCGTCATTTTTAACTTAAACTTTTGATGTAATTAAATTTTAAACCATTTGCATGATTGTGTTTACTTGGAAATTAAATGCAAGTAAGTAACAATGTCATTGTTTATATATATATATATATATATATATATATATATATATATAAAGGTGGCCTAAATGAGACTGAAGAATAGTAAATGATAGTGAGCAAGTAAATGTAATTCTGAACTTTTCAGTATCATTCGGGTCATCCTATATATATATTAAAAAATACCTTATAGTAAGGCGAAGAATGATGATAAAATATAATTAAATATTTCTGCTTTTTATATTTACATAATGTTTACTTAATGTCGAAAAGAGGTAAAAATGATCTTTTTCTATTTTTAAATTCTACACATACAAATATATTTTTATAAATTTGTTTGGAAAAAAATATTAGGGACAAGATTTTAATTAAGAATTTAAGTTTATAATTAATTGATTATTTCACTTTCATAGATTAAAAATGCATTCTCTCTCTCTCTCTCTCATACACACAGATATATATATATATATATATATATATATATATATATATATATATATATATTATGTGAAAGTAAAAATAAGAGAAATCAAATATTCAAACCTAATACATATGCGGTAATTTTTGTGAAATGATATACAGAAGAACGGAAAAAGCGTTCATCTACAAAAAGTGAAAAGTTTTACCACAGGAATTTGTTAATCTCCGGAACTAAGCACATTTAATCCAAGTGCAAAACGTTTTTATTCAGAAAATGCTTCATGAATGTTTGTCGAAAAGTTTTTATATCAAAAAAACAGTATGTTTATTAATGTATACGTAAAATATGTTTTGAAGAAAACGATATATGGTATTTTTTAATTCATCTTTATAAAAATTCTGCGAACATTTATTAAATTAATTTTAATAAAAAATTATACATCTACATATTCTATTGTATAGAAAAATATTCGAGAAATATATAAATTTGTCTGTACATTTGATATGTTTAAGGTCAATGTAATATCATAACATTTTCAAAGTAGAACATTTTCAATTAAATCATAAATTTGGTTCTTGTTAACATTTGATTGATGTAGCATAAGTATGTCATTGTTTCGATTAATTATTTACGATGTAGAGGTTCTATCATTGTATAAGTTTCTTCGTAAATATCGTGTTACAAATAATATCATTAAATATATTTATAATGCAGTAGTAAATATTTACTCTTATATATATATTTAAAAAACACTAATGAAGTTTTTATTTTTTTTAATGTGATACATTCTTTATCAATATATATATTATATTTTTTTCGAATTGGATTATCTATAAAACTATTTATACTTTTTGCAGTTAATATTGAAAAAAATAATAACAATATCATTTTTATGTACGTATTTTAAAAAAATAATTTTCTCTTTACACGATACTAGATGAAGCTTTCTTCTAAAATTTTCTAGATCCATTGATCCATCGTCTTTCTTTTTTATATTATCTCAACTATCCACTTGTCTTTTAATTCAAAATACAATTTTTGGTTTTCAATATAAGATTAAAAATATTCCACAAAAATATTGTTATTTATTAAAATTCAATTAATTTTTGTGACTTTCTTGTATAACAAAGTATTGACATATGCTTTTATATTATTTTCATACTTGTTTTATATAATTGCTATAAACTATTGTTCAATACATTATTTATTTGTAACAAATAGAACGAAAAAGTTTAGAGATAGGAGTAAAAATAATTTGGTTTAATTTATACATTAAAGAATAAATTTATCTAATTATAGGAAAATAATTGGAAAAGTTTAATCCACTGTGTAGTTGATTGCAAAAAAATAAAAATGTATGTTTTCTATTATCAGCATAATATGAAATGACACACAGTATAGCTCAATATAATGTTTTTTTCTACAGTGTAAAAAAATAAATTTATAACGATGAAATTAATCGATAATATTTAATGAAAATTTTTTAATATATTTTTGATAACACATATTCTAGAGCTATAAGAAGATCAAAAGTAGGAAACTATTTATAATAAAATAGGTTATTGACAATTAATTACTTTTTGGAAAATATTCATAAACAAAATAATTTAATTATACAGAAATAAATACATTTACTTTTCAATTAAGTCATAAAAAGTGCATAAGACTAATAGATAAAATGAAAAGTTCATTTTAAAAAGAATTTTATTATTATAACATATCATAAAAAAGTTATATTTAAGAAAGACATGAAAAAGTGTACATTTAATATGTTGTATTAGTTTTGTTGTACATTTCATGAGAAAAGCAAAATATAAAATTTTGATTATGAAAAATTAATGCACTAATTAAAAATTTTAGTGTGCATAAAAATGATATATATTTTACAACTTATATACATTAATAAATGAAAAATATAACATAATTTCTTCATTTTAAATTTTATGATTGAAATAAAATTGCTTTTAGTAATAAATATATATATATATATATATATATATATATATATATATATATATATATATATATATATATATATATATAGGATAATAAAATTCCAAGCAATGGAATGGTAGATTTTTTTATAATAAGATATTTTAATCTAATATAACATTATATATAAATTTATTAAAAATCAATTAATTTCTTTAAATTCATTTAAATAATGATATTAAATTACATCAAAACAACAAATCAGAATAAAAATGATATATTTATTTACCTACAATAATCAGTAAATTGTCAAAATATAAAAAATGATGACCAATTGTGCAAATCGGAAATTGGTGCATAATTGTCGTTGATAAATTTCATATTTCGAATATCAACGTAATCCAACTCAAAAATTAAACTTGATACAAAACACAAATTGATTGCAAATATAAATTTTGCTATTTATGACAAATTACTTTGAGTAAAGTTACAAATCATGTCATCTATATTAACTATACCATTGGAAATATGTATTTTCAATATAAAATATACGTAACGACGTTTTTGTCGCGGATAATAAATGGATTTTTTCTTTATATATGACATTCGAATTATATTTATAACGGAACAAAACATTCGTACGAATATGTATTTGATATGAAGTGACAAATGACATTACTATTCTGTCCTTTGAATATATACCGTTTGAAAGCTGTTTTTGTAAAAGTTGAGTGCTTAAATATACAATTTTGTACACGAAAACTGAATTTGCGTTAGCAAAAAAACGATAAATTTCGTACTAAGTTCGTTGAGCATTTCATTTATCAACATTTTCGACACTGAGTAATGCGTTAAGTTAATGTTTGCCAAGAAATGTTCACAAGCAAAAATTACATTAATTTTAATATATTATATGAATAATATAAAACTAAAGACAAATGTGATTTTGTCATTATATATATATATATATATATATATATATATATATATATATATACATATACATATTTTTTGTCTTTTGTCATCTATTATTTATGATACTAAAATTTTATTTATAAAACAACAAGAATTTATAAAAAAAATTGTGAAATATACTAAATACTATTTAATTATTAATATGTTATATAAAATACACTGGTTTTAAAAACAAGGCATAGCAAAAACACTTTTTGATGATTTTTTTAGTTAAAACTCGATAATACTACATTTATGTAAATGTATATAGAACTGTAAAAGCACATATTTATTTTTATTTTATTTCATATAACATTCCAAATATTTTTTAACTCATTGTATACATACATACATATATATATATATATATATATATATATATATATATATATATATATATATATATATATATATTACATAGATAGAAAGATACTAGAGAATTATAAAGGTGTTGTTAACAATAATTTCTATTATTTTATTATTATAAGAACATATTAATAATTTTTTATATATAAAAGCACCTTAAATTAATTTTGAATAATAGTTACGTTTATTATTATTAGGATTAAAAATTGGTAATGAAGAAAACCGAAATTCCATATTTTATTTTTATCAACAGAAATTATTTGTCGAAAATAAATTTGTAAATTTAATTTTAATCTTAATTCAGGTTAAAAATATACAAATTATATACAAATGCAGTCAGCATTTAAATTTAAATTGATCTTAATTTATATTCTGTTCTCTGATATAAATTGAATTTCTTTTGCTTATTTAGCATTTTAAAGAAATTTTATCGCAAGCCAAGTGTGAAATTTGTAGAATTAATTAAAATATACGTCATGAATTTATGTATTTTCATTTAATTTTGTTTTTGTATTCGTATTCTTTAAAGAGTTTCCAGAATTAATTTTATATCATTTTATATATTATGTATTCATTTTAAAACATCATTAATAGTATTTAAATAACAGACTGATGTTTCAAAACACACACTTTTATGTTATTATTTTTAATACTTATCTTAAAAATACATATAGAAAATACAATGAGGAAATAAAATGTTTTTTTCGATTTAATAAATTCAAAATCAAATTCGTTATCAATGTTTTCAAATTAAGTTTATATTTTATCAAAGTATTTTCATAGCATGATTTTTGTATTTAATAATAATAATAATTTTAAATCTGCTTAGGATTGCAAGTTCCAAGACAGGAGTTCCAATTTTGAAATATGTTTTTATATTAATACATTTTATTTCTTTTAATCTGATTTTAAAAATTTTAATTAAGGAAAATGATATTTTGAAAATCTAGCAATGAAAATCATTCCAAATTCAAGTATCTCTATGAAAAATTAAATTTTTCACATTTTTTTTCAATTTTCTTAATTTAATATCTAATCATTTTTGTCATAAAAAAGAAGCTATTTTTTAATGAAAATCCTTTAAGTTTAGATAATTCTTAAAATATTTAAATAAGCTAACTAAAGTTTTGAGTTTTATATATATATATATGTATGTATGTATATTGGTGTTCAAATATTCATATATCTAATATATTCGTTATATTTACAACTGTTAGACTAAAGTAATAATCTGTTATTATGTATGCACGCACTTTAATTCCCTATTTTCATTATATTGCTCTTATTACATCGCTTTTTCAAATATACACACATATCTACTACATATAAAATGTCAATATAATTTCGAATGTTTGTGTACATCATAGAACGCTTTTGGAAATATATGTAATTATAATTTATATGAAAATGTGTTATGAAAAGGTTCATTTCGATTCGTTGGAAAGCTAATAATGTTACATGATATTATGTCGCACGATAACGAATATATTTTTTACGGTTTGATGTAATATGACCTTTTTTATTAACGCGATAATAAGTATTTATTTATTTTTAATTAAATTTCATTCTTTGATGTTATGTTATTTATAAAATCAACGCGAATAATTTGTTATCTGGAATTGGAATTGAATTATTTAATTTTGTCACATTCATTTATATACACATATCTATATACAAACATACACACATACATAATCGAAATATTATACACACATTACATTTAGGAAAACATCGGATAAAAAGCGATAAGCAATAAAAATCTCTTATAAAGAATACAATATATATTTTTATATAAACAATTCCACAAGGAAAAGAATAAAAATGTCACTTTTAAAATCATAACAATGTAATGAATGATACAAACCGATTATTTTTTTGTAATGAAAAATAGTTCGTATGGTTTTTTGTTAAATGGAGTAGAAAAATTTTGATAACGGTGATAAATTTTTTGACATAGAAATTGATAGTACAAGTTTTATTTTATCTTAGAGAAAATATAAATTATGAATTTACAACCTACTTCATATTTTTAAAATACATAGAAGAAATATGTTTGTAAAGAAATTTAATTTTCATTTTTATGGGGAAAAATTGTAAAGTTGATAAAAATGTTCAAATTACAAAAATGTATTTTTTTAAAAAATAATATACTTTTTATTAATTACATATATGGATATATATTTAATATATATATATATATATATATATATATATATATATATATATAAATGTCTTTGTGTAGAGAAAACGAGTGAGTGTACATTTTTTGTGAATGAATTGAATTTATTCAATTTTTGCCCACATACAACAGCGAATTGGTAAAATAATAACTATGCTTCCTTACCCTTTCCAAACCATTACTATTTACGAGTTTTGAATTGTACATTTAGACTGCTATTCGGGATCACGAAATGCGTTAGAGGGATTTCAATGTGAATTACATGTGTAAAAAAAGTATGTCACACGTGCCACATATGTTCATAATAATCGAATGTTAGTGTAATAGAAACGGGTTTTCGTTTCGTGGGGAAATTTTCGCGCACACAAACGTAATTGAGTTTGGTATTTGTAATAATTTTGAACGGGTGTTAATGTACTTTGACCTACATATTAACATAATGACTGCAAAAGTTTCTTTTAGAATACGTTAATGGAAAATTGCAGCTACTAAAATGAAGGTTATATTTCATTTCAAAAAATAAATTAATGCAAATATTTAAAGTAACTTTTTAAAATAAATCTTTTAGAAAATTGTGAAGTTTTTAATTAATAAAAAAATTGATAACTATATTAAAATTATTCGTTTATAAGACATAGAGGTAATTTATACAAAATGTACTTTTTTTTAAAAAAAATGAATCATTTAATAAAGATTAATTTAATTTTACAATTTAAATACAACTCTATAAGAATGATTTTTCTATTTTTGAAATAATTTATTACATCTAATTAAATTATAAATTATAATAACATACACACACATACATACACACTTATATATGTATATATATATATATATATATATATATATATATATATATATAAATATTTCTGTAATTTTTTAATTGTATGTGACTATATTTTGCAAAAAAAGAATTCTTTATTAAATTTTATTTCAATAATATTTTTCAAAGTAATACGTTTGATATTAAATGAAATGTTTTTTCGTTCCTTAAATCAAAAATATAATTTTTATTTTAATTTGATTACTTTTAAAAAGTGAATATTATGTTTCTCTTGTTTTGAGATTTTTTATATTTATTAAAACTTTTAGACTGAACTTGGAATTAAAAAAATATTGCTATGGTATAAAATTATAAATATTATATATATATATATATATATATATATATATATATATATCAAAGATTTTTCTTGGTAAAACAAACTTTTTATTAAAAAAATTAGTTCAAAATTTTTGTACTAGAGAATGTTTAAAAAGTGAAGTGTTAATATTAATCTCCTTTTCGATTTTAGATAATGTTTGAAATCGTTTAGATGGCATCATCATGAAATACCAATTCTACGAATATACATCTTTTATATCAATTATATAAATTCTCTGAATTACGATGTCAGAGAGTCCTTTCAAATGGTACAATTCGAAGAATTTATAAAAGAGCATTTGTGCAAACTTGATATTATATATATGTATAAGAATATAATACAAATTTTTTTGAAGGTATGTCTTTTCAAAAGTATTTAAAAATAACGATATGTTATCAATTCTTAAGTAAAATAAAACCGATTATGTCGACAATGGACATATTTTTAATTATATATTTATTTTATATGAACGATTATTTATTTATTGCTTTATCATTATAAATATATTAACATTGTAATTATTTATCAGATATTCATAAATAAAAATTAGGAATTAATATAAGTATAATAAAAATAATATGTAAAATAATTATAGTAAAATACAATCTTACTAATATACTACATTAAAAAATTAATATGTGTAATTCTGTAGGCATATTAGTAAAAATTATTAATTTTTTTGATTTTTTTTCCTATTAACATAATATTAAGTACGTAAATAAAATGATTTAAAAAAATAAAAATAATTTCATTATAAGGGCATGATTTTTTTTAAATAGTATATTAAAAATAACAATGACATTTATGATCAATTATATATATATATATATATATATATATATATATAAAAGCTGTAATAAACGTTGTGTTATATAAAAAGAATTAAATATATTCAAAAAATCGTATTTATAGTTTTTTTTTAAATTTATAAAACTTTTAAGTACAAAATGTTATCAGAAGAACAAAACTTTAAAGACAATAGTAGGATTTTTCGTGAAAATTTAAATAGTGATATATCAAACGATTCCAAGAAAAGTAGTACGTTTTATATTAGATATTCAACTTGATAATACAAGCGATATGTCAAAGAAACTTCAGTAGGTTATTTCAGACAAAAAAAACTAGTACAAGCACTTCAAGTTGATTTATATAAGTATTCTTTGAATTCTTGACTAAATCAGAGGTACTATTGATTTTTCTATTTCATGATAAGATGCAATTAAAACATTCTACTCAAGAAAAATATAAGTACACAAATATTAAAAAAAGAGTTGTTTTTAATATTTTTTAATTAAAAAAAATATTTTTAACAACTGTAATTATTTTAGATAATTCTAATTATATAAGTATATAATTTATTTATCTGTATATATATATATATATATATATATATATATATATATATATAGATACTAAAGAATGTATCAGATTTCTATTTTATATAAAAAAAACATGATGATATTGTAAAATAAAATATTTCATAATGAAAAAAAAACTTTAAATACATCTTATATATAAATATATACAAGGTCGTTTGATAAGTATGGTAAAAAAGTAAGAAAAAGTCAATTGAAAAATTTAATTAAATTAATTAATTTAAACAATAAATAAATTTACTATACTTATCAAACAACCCTTGTATATATATATATATATATATATATATATATATATTGCTTTTAGCTTTTAAAATTAAAGTATTTTTATACTGTTGTTCCAGGAATATTTTATTTCCCAAAACAAAGAGTTATAATATACTTTATCTTAAAAAAAACATGAATTGATGTTATAAAAGCTTTTAAACAATAACATTTTTAAAGTCTTTACTAACATAGACTTTACAGAATTTAATAATGTTTTTATTAAAATAGCATGTAAATATTATATTTTCTATAAATTTGATATTTACTTTGTTTTATATATTTAATATATGTTAACAAAAATGTCAGAACATTGGAAAAAATTATTATTTTTGTTTCAATCCAAAATATTCGAAAATGGTAAGTGCTTATATTCTTGAACAGAATATATTTTTTATTTATTTTGTGTTAAAATTCTCTTTAAAAATGGTGAAAAATTAGTGTTTTAGTAACACGAGTTTTTTTAATTTTTCAGTATTTGACATAAAAATAATCAAAATACGCATTAGCTGATTATTGTTATGAACAACAAAGTGAACAATAAGTGATTATTGACCATTTTATAACATTTTGTGATGTTGAGGATGAAAATTCATTTGTGTTCAAGTCAGCATTTGATTTAAAATTACTGAAAGTTTAATATAGAGAGGAAAACATTTTGAAAGCTAAGTTTGATTCAATTTTCTAGAATCAAATGTTATTAAAAATTATAGTTCCAAATTAAGATTTCATATATAAATTGAAAACAAAGAGATGAGATTTTTCCCTTTTTCATAAAATAACATTTATATACCAATATGTTCAAATTTTAATTATTTATTAAAATTTTAAAACTCTGCATATTTTCTGTAATGAAAACATGCTGACATCTAATATTTACATTTACAATTTTGAATATATTTTTCTCTTCAATTATTTTTTTTAAAAAAATGAGTAAATTTAAAGATTTCTTTAATAAATTAGTTTTAGATGAAATATTTCATAATTGTTCTCTGTTTAAACTGACAAACAATCTATGTCAAAAAAAGCATAAGCAAGATATTTCTTTTTACGTCACTACGTGTCATTTTTCATGATTATATTACTAAAGGTGTCAACGTAAAATAAACGAAGAAGTAAATTGGAGAAAACAAATTATTTACACAGTAAAATATCTAGTTTCTTACTCAGAAAATTTTCAAATAATCTCCACTTGTAAACAATTTCGTACTTTGTGTAACATAAAATAAATAAATATATATATATATATATATATATATATATATATATATGTGTGTGTGTGTGTGTGTGTGTGTGTAAATAGATAATAAATATTCGTAAAAAAACAAATAAAAAGACACTAATATAAAAACGTATTAGTTTTTCCCTTCTATTTTTAAATAAAAATCATACACAGTTTAATATTTATACTATTTTTCCAAGCTTTTTTATAATACTGAAACTTATTTGAAACAATGAGCTGTGTTAGTATGAAATACGTGTCAATTTACTAATTTTAGTAGTACGGTTTTATCCAGTTGATCTTGTATATATTTGTATTCGTGTTTGATTGTGTTTAACCTATTATTATTGTTTGTTTTACTTTAATAAATGGCAACTAATTACGCTCTGAACTATATTAATTACAATGTACTATTCTATTTTAATTTACAATAGTGCATAAATTCCCTCTGTGATTGTAAAGTTATTCACCTTTTCAAACGAAATATTCGTCTCTATTTTATCCATCTAGTTAATTGAATTTATGTAGAATCTTCTATATTGCGTATTTTTTATATTTTAAATAATAATTACTGTACAATCACTTTTGAATATAATATGAATTTTTAAAAAAGATCAAAAAATCATTATCTCAATAGACACTTATTATTGGAGAATAAGAATAAAATATTAATAAATTTCATATATAATACATATCAGAATTGTTAGAAAAATAAGGTATTTAAAAAAAACTTACGTAATTTTTTATACGCAAATTTTCTCAAAATAGAGTGATTGATCATTCAACCATTATTGGTAAGATTATATTGACATAAATTGTACAACGTAAAATATCGTTTTGACAATTTAATTACGTCAGCAGGTAATTTTCTGCGTATTTATATTATTTTTGTATAATATAATTATATTACTATTTGGATTAAGGATTTAAATTTTCTTCTATTGAAACATTTATACATTTTTTTAATTTTTCTATAATTTTAAAATAATTTTCTTTTAATATTTTTTTTTTATTTATGTATATATAGGGTGCCATATATATTAGGGTCACACAACCCAATTTTTAAATAAAACCAATCTTTGATGATGTTTTTTCAACAGTGATGAGTGAGTGCTCCTGATAGGACACGCTATATATTTATATATATATATATATATATATATATATATATATATATATATATATATATATTTATATATATATATATATATATATATATATATATATATATATATATATATATATATATATATATGTATATACTAATGGGAGATGTATATATATGTATGTATGTACTAATGGGAGAATAAAAAGGGTAAAAGTGTTAATTTAGGAGAAATTCCTATATTAAAAAATCGAATATTCCTTCAAGTTTTTTTAAAAATTTTGGACAATATATCATCCTTTTTATTTTTATTTATGATAGAGAAACACGAATATAAATGCTAAAATAATTTAGAGATTCCAGTTAACACAAAGATGTGTAAAAAGATACATACTAGAAAATGTAAGTAGAAATATGAAGATAAATAGATTTTAAAGAAAAACGAAAATGATGGATGTTTTAAAAAGAGAAAAAGTTTAAAATATAAATGAGTTTGTCAAATAGTAAGAATAGAAAACCATAGTGATTGGAAATACAGAAACCATAAATATATGGGATATAAATAAACTATTATTAAAGAACTTTATAAAAATTTGATTTAACATTTTATAATACAGTGCTATAACGATAATAGCATATCTATAGAAATGCCCATCAACAAATAGAGTAATTAATCATTTATTATTTAACCATAAAATAAAATATTGTGGTGTTAGGGTGAGTAATTAATTTATTTTAAATAATTTTTATATATTTTTTAAAATTCTAACATGAATAATAAGAAATAACTTAGCAGATTCATTAATTAATCTAATATTTTATTTTTTTAAGAAAAAGAATTATAATATTATTTCCAAATATTCATGTCCATATCAAATCCATTACAATATATATCGTGTTCACATTTATAGAAAATTATACAGTCTACGATACAACACTTAAAATATAATTTATATGTTTAATCTATTTCCCTTTAAATGAGGTTATTGCTATTTATGTGTTGTCACGTTTTAATAATAAAACGAACAATAACGCCATTTAAAATGATTCGAATCACCTAATATATTTAGTAATAGAAATAGGATCATATATATATATATATATACATATATATGTATATGTATATAATTCTCACTAATCTGCCTTGTCAGCGTGGTGAGAATGACCAAGTATCAGTGGTAACATTTACTGAGGTTTTCGCCCTCCAGTGGGCTGATATGATGATATTATATTATATATATATATATATATATATATATTTATATTTATATATTTATATTTATATATATACACACATACATACATATGCACTTATACTTATAATAGTTGGTATAGTAAAATAATCTCTAGAATATACCAAACCTACGCAATAATTATTGACAGTTTTTTATAATAAAGTTCAAAAATAGCATTAATGATAATGTCATTGTACGAGAGTCGTTTGATAAGTATGGTGAATTTATTTATTGTTTATTTTAGTTAATTAATTAATTTAATTACATTTTTCAATTTAGTTTTTCTCACTTTTTTACCATAGTTATCAAATGACCCTCGTATGTGGAATTCATACTAATAAATAAAATGTTTCGATAAGTAAATAATGAGATTATAAATGCAATAAAAGGATTATGACTATTTATTTATTCTACAACACTTATCAGATAGTGAAATAAAATTTAAAACGTGATTTTGAAATGAAGTAAATTGCAAGATTAAATTAATAATTATTTTACTTGATAAAAAATAAAAATTATTATTGTAAAATATCAGTACTGATATTTTATTTATATATATATATATATATATATATATATATATATATGTACCTTACATCTTAATTTTAAATTTGAACTTCATAAAAGAATCATAACTACTATTATTTGCTCAACAACTGGAAGAAACAGCAGAACAAGTAATCGAATTACTCGTATTAAATCTCTTTCTGTGTCCGATTTTTATTAGAAATCATTTTCCGTAATTGAATTCAGTTTTATCAGAAACAGAAATGTTACGAGTTCTTATCAATAACGAGAGAAAGGTTAAACCTTTAGACAATTATACCAAAAACCGATTTCATCTCATCGACATTCGAGAGTAACGGCCGTCTATTCAGTTGTTATTTGTGAAACGACCTGTAAAATTCCTTAATCAGCTCTGGTGACTTCGACGCACTGATATAAATGGAGTAAGGGTTAGGATATAAGTTTTGTTGAATAAGGTTATTATAATTGCTTAATTATCAATTTGAATTGAAGATGTTATCATTAATGATTAGAATTAAGTATAGGATATTAAATAAGTATCTCATAAGAATTATATTATATCATTTTATATGTATGTGCATTTAATTGAAACCATTGATTTATAAATATTTAATGATATTTTACTTCGCTTATTTTGTCGGATTTTGTAAATAAATATATGGCTTATTAAAATATTTCAAATGATTAAAGTCAATTTAATATTTCGGTTAAAATTTCAATTTTTATTTATCTGAAAAAATAATTATCAAATTTGGAAGTTTTGAAGACACATCTAAAATTATTATTGAGTAATTATTCATTTCTAATTTCTTAAAAATATCTTCACTTAGAAAATAAGCACAATAATTGTAGAAATTGGATCAATTTTTTTTATGTTACTAAATTTATATTTTATTTCAATTTAAAATTTGTTATATTAATACATTTTTCATTTTAAGAATATACAAAATATCAATAAAAATCAGTATAGAATATTATAAAATATTTTATATACATACTTAAAATATATTATTTCGAATAATTTATAAATAAAACTAGTAAATGCAAAAAAAATATTCAATTATGTAATATTGTAAACAAAGCACAAAATGGCGATTTAAAAAAGATTGCAATATTTAATTCTGTACGTTATATGTTGTAAAATGTCAAAAAGACAGTTTCCTAGTATTTAATTATAAGAAAACTGCCCATGCTCGCAAATTAAAATCTTGAAACACATAAATACAATGCATACCCGTTTTAATTAAATTCTATTTTATATCGATCGATAATAATCTAATTCCTTATTATAACTCAAGACAATAAAGATGCAAGTCAACTATTTTTGGAATGTACATATATATATATATATATATATATTTGATTAAGGAGTTATACGCAGTTGCGAGGCGCAAAAACGACGTTTTTTTAGGAATTTTATTTAGAAACAGTATTTATTTTGCAATTACAAATTATGGTTATTTGAATAGATCCTACTTTCAAGAATAAAATAACATGTCGATCATAAAAAAATATTGAAGTGCACCGCTCCTGCAGGCGATGTCCCGAACGACCTCAAAAAAAAAGGCGCTTGGCGGTGATCTTCATATCGGCGGTTTGGATTATCCGAAATCAAAAAATATGGTCAATTCTTTTAAAGAATAGATTAATGCAGGTATTGAACGAAGGAATAATAAAAATTTTCATTTTTGACAAAATGGCTTTTACTTGAAAAAAATGTTTCGTTTTTTACTAAAATTTTCGCTCCAAATTGTTTAAAAAAAATAGTAATAATTTTTGTAAACCTTATTCCTTCGTTCAATACCTGAGGAATATATTTGAGAAGATTGTGTGAAAACTTGAGACCGATCGGTTCAGCTACTTCTGAGATATCGAGATCACCGACTATGAAAACACCGTTTTGAGATAAACGCGTTTGAAGTTTCGGAAGTAGTTTACACATAGTTAAAAAAATTTTTTTTCAACTTACATGGTATAATAAATATTTATCGGATTTACTTCAAATTTTCAGAGAATATACTCAAATATATGTGCATTCCGAAAATGTAAAAAAAAAAATCGATTTTTGAAATTTCTAACTGCGTATAACCCCTTAAGATAACTTTATAATACTGATACTTAATTTATAAAATATTTATTAATATCTATGAAGATGAAATAATATATTTATTCATGGACAAAATAGTGAAATTGAAAAAAATCACTTAATTATTGTATTAGATTTAAATCTCTCTCTCTCTCTCTCTCTCTCTCTCTCTCTATATATATATATATATATATATATATATATATATATATATATATATTAAATTTACATACAGATATTCATTTTAGATGGTAATTATAGTAAAGATAATAAATATAGTAGATCTTTAACTATGAAGATAATAGTAAAATATATTTTGATAGTGATAATTGAAATCAAAACCAATATTATCTTTGTATAGTTGTTAAAAGCGAATACATTAAACAATGGTATTTTGTACTAGGGTGAAATAAATGTACGAACTAGAATTCTAGCTTAATAATAGTAGACACCAGACAGAACACCCATCTCTGGTATTTGTTTTTACGTGAGTTGAATAGCAATAAACAGGATGAAATGTTTTTGTGTTGTTCGTTTTCGACCTTTGTTTCTTTTTATATTGAATCTCAAAGAGAAGGTATTTATTTGGATTGTGAGATTCAAATATTTGCTTTTTATTGTCTCTCGTTTACTGATGGGTTTGATGAAATTATGTTTCTAAATAAATATAAATATTGATTTTATTTACATTTTTAAAAAATATTTACTCAATTCGTAAATAATTTTAGAAAAATAAATATTAAATTTCAATATATACTAATAATGTTATTATATATATATATATATATATATATATATATATACATAAAATTTACAATATATATATAAAAAAAATTAAACAATTTTTAAAATATTTATTAAAATATAAAATAGTTTCTTATATCTATTTTATACATAAATTTTAATATCTAAGTAAAAAAATGTAATAAATTATACAAAGAATAAATCTATAAAATATTATTTGTATAAAGATTTTTTAATATTTTCAATAATTTCAAGATAAAAACAAATCAGTTTTAAATTCTTGAACTACAATAAAATATTAAAAATGCTAAGAAAATAAAATTTATATAAATACGATAAGAAAGTAACTACCTTTAAATTATTTGAAAATTGTCTGAAATATTTTTATATATTTTTACAAAAATTGTAATATACTTCAAGATATGAAATAATAGAGGATAATAAAGAAATTTAAAATAATGAAAAATATCATATCGTATTATTTTTGTATGTATGTATCTATTGATTATATATATATAATTTTATGAGGTATAAAATAGTTGACTTGTACGTGTTATGGAAAAAATACATACGAACGTTAATAACATAGGGAAAACATTTATTGCTTCCGTTCATAAATGTGTAGACTCGTAAACGATTCAATTACTGATTTATCTCTCCACATATGTCAATATAAACAATCGTAAAGGAAAAGTAATTTTCTTTTTCATTGGTTGTGGAAGATACTTTGAGTAGCATATACACACGATTTCAAAAGTTAACAGACAAAATTAATCTGCTACTATATATTCTACTTCTTTTATTTGCAGAATATAACGTTTTTAATGATTCATTTTTTGTTAAACTTAATCTACTATTATCAAAAATATCAATAGATAGCTTCATAAACTAATAATAATTAAAAAAGTGTTTATTTATTATGAAATTTTTAATTTAAATTATATATGTGTTTTTATTTTTTTTATATATAATATATATATATATATATATATATATATATATATGTGTGTGTGTGTGTGTGTGTGTGTGTATGTGTATATAGATAGAGAATTTTAATAATAATTTAATTTAAGATTAATTTTAAGAAATCAAAAATTAATGAAAATACCTTTTCTATCAAAATTATGTATATAAATTTCTATAACAATTCAAATAATGAAGCTTTTAAATTAATTAACTTCTTTTTATTACGCGTTCCTTTAATTAGTACAATTTGCAAAATTATTCATAATTGATTTTTTATGAAATTGCAAAAAGTTATTTCAAGTGTATATATATATATATATATATATATATATATATATATATATATATATATATTCTTAATGACGCTTTTGTAGTAACCTTATACGTTCTTTTTAAGTCGATCTGAACGAATAAAACCTATTCATGTTTTTAAGTATCTTGGAAAAATCTCAGATATCAAGTATCACTTGACAAGGATTCTAATCTTAAAGTGTCACTGAATTAACATCAATGAAATAAGATCATTGTGTAATAACAGTTTATTATGAAAAAAGAAAATGTCTTGACTCACAATACATATATATTATTAAAAAAAATGTTCATTTATTTGTGATGTACGTTATATAAATTTAAAATGAAAAAAATGACAGATATATTAAATGTTTAAAAAAATAAAAATATGAAATATAAAAATGGATTATTTTTAATCATATGAATAATTTTTATACAAATTATTTTTGACAAAAAAATAATTTTGTTATATATATATATATATATATATATATATATATATATATATATATATATATATATATATATATATATATATATATATTGGTGTGTGTGTATTTGTCTATGTTTATATTTATTGTAAAATCCATTATTGTATTTTCTTATTTATTGAGTTATATTTGGCAAATAAAAACGAATGTTGTCTCCAAGATAGACAACTATAATAAATAATATATATATATATATATATTCATGCATATACGCTATCTTTTCTAGTTGTCTATCTCAGAGGCAATATTTGTTTTTCGAATATAAATAAATATAAAACGTATTTGTATTATTTGAACAAAAATCAAAATTTTAATCATAGACTATTGATCTATTTAATTTGTTTAATTATTTTTTCGTGAATCGTTGAAATTGTGTATATTGACGGAATTTTAAAAAGTTAAAGAAATACAATCTTGGTCAAACTTTATTTCTTTATTCATAATATTTATTTTTATTTTTATATGTTTTTAATGAAACATTACAAACAAATTATACCAATTAATAAAATAATTTTCCAGATATTTTTTGAGAAATATTATAATTAATACAAATACATTGCATACATTATGCACATTATATTTTTTCAATATTTAATATTTAGCGAAAACAATACAAAAAATATGTGTTATTTTGGTAACTAATAATTACACATTATTTTATAAATTACAAAATCATTTCAATTGCTTAATAATTTTTTTTAGAAAATAAAATTTTAATTATATACTATATTAAAAAAATATTATTACAGAAAAATTTGTATTGAAAATAAAATAATCTCTTTTTGTTACAGGGATATTTTTTGATAGCTCTAACGATAACTTCCAAAGTAATTTATGAAGAACGATCGTTTTTATTGGACGGAGATGGATCTCCAATAAGTGAAAGTTTTCTGGAATCTGACAATATATCTCCAAGTACGTATCAGAATATTCAATCTTTTTATTTAATTTAAAATTGTATATATATATATATATATATATATATATATATACACATATAAACAATAACAAAAATAATTTAATTATATATTTATTTTTAACATTGATAAGTAGTAATTTTTTAGGTAAAGATAATGCATTTTAGTTGTATTTTCTAAACATAATTTAATTTTTTCTAAATTTTGAATTAAATACATATGTATATTTATTTTATTTTATACATATATATATATATATATATATATATATATTAAAAAATATATATATTTTTTACAAATAAATCAATTTCTTTTTTAAAAGTATCTTAATATATAGTAAGTACTGTTGATAAAGTGATTTATACATCAATAAAATAAAGAATTTTTAGAAAAAATACTTAAAATATACTAATATCGTTTAAGAAGGCATTAAATAGTGTCATGATTTCATAAAAATTATTAATACTTTTTAATATTATTTTTTATGATTGTTTTTATTATGTTGTAGCAAATTTGTATGAGGTATTATTGTATTTTTATATTATTTTTCTATTTAATGTGCTATATTAGTATTAATATTATTTATAAAAAATAAAATAACTGTAGAAAATAAATTTGATTTCAAATACTATTCAATGAAAATTTTAATAATTTTTTTTGTTGAGACATGTCATGGAATATAAGACATGGGTACCACAGTCAATGACATCTAAGAAATCATAAATGAAATAAATCTTATTAAGTTGTCAAAATAGCACGTAGAAATGTACAAAAAATAATTCGTTCAGAAAAATGTGATATCAAACAAAAATAAATTTAATAAATGGATTAGAAGTGATGTAAAGAAATATTTGTATTAAATAGTCATATTTATTTAGACATCTCATAATTTTAATTTAAAATCAATGATATGAAATTACTAAATGATTCAAAATGATAAAGGTAAAGATGTAAATTTGTAAAAATAAATTCAAAATGTACATTCTGGAAGTTTGTAACAGCATTAATTTTGATTTGCAACAAATGTAATTAAGAGAATAAGAAATTACAATAAAGTTTATTAAAGTAGGAGTAATTTTGTGGATTTATTTTATATTCTCTTATAATAAACGATTCATCTTTTATTTCAAAGTTTATATATATATATATGTTCTTTATGAAAATTACAATATTTTTTTAAAAAGTTACAATAATTTACATCAAATGTGTGATAACTGATTTTTTTAAATAAAAATATGTATTTTTTGTTTCAGCTACACTGATATTCGCTATATTATTATTTTTTTGCTCATTTTTTGGTGTCTTAGCATGTTTTTTACTAATTTATGGAATATATGTGGTAAGTAAATATTTCAAAATAATTTATTTCTATTACACGTACTTTTATTTACTACATTATTTATATATTCTAAAATATATATAATCAATTTTAATACTTCTCTAAGAAACTAAACTATAAATAAAAATACATATGTATATGAATGTTAATCAAGCTTGTTGATGTTAATTTAATTTATTTGTATGGACGATAATAGTACTGAATTAAAATTGAAAATTATTACTTTATTTTTAGAAATTGTATTCTATTTACAGCCAGTTTAAATTAGGTATATGTTTTAAAATTATTTGACAGAAAAATATTCTCATACTATAATTAATTAAAAGTATTTAGTCAATAACTCATCTAAGTATACATATAAATCATTACCTTTTTTAATCTTGTTATAAAAGAATTTAGAAGTTTATTATTTTATAAAAGTAGAAAAAAATATTAGATTCAATAACCAAAAGTTATCGATAAGAATTTTAATTTTTGCTTATGATTATTTTCAGATTTAAACATTATTTATTTTGTCATTATATGAATTCTCATAGAATACTGTATTTTCTATGATTTTTTAATATCTTAATAATAATTTACTTACACTCACTCATTAGATTCACTAATTGATTCATTAATTTCTATAATAGAGTATAAATGTTAGAAACTACAAGTTCATAAAAGTGCATTAATTTGTTTGTTGTTAAATGAGATACTTTAACTGTTTTGTTGCGCTTTTCTGTCGACTTGGTTACCATTAAACTCGATGACCGTAACTAGACGCAACTTTCAATGGGGCGTTTTTATATAAAATACAGCTTTCAATGTCAAGTGAAAAGTACAGCTTTCAATGTTAAGTGTTACAGAACGATAAAAGCAAGCAGTAAGTAATGGAAGAGTAAAGGTATTTTTAATGATGGGTAAAAAGTTTATCCAGACATTTTGTATAAAATTTTGTTGAATTTAAAAAAATGTAGAAATTAAGTTATAAATCTCGAGGGATGTGATATATACGAAGAAATATTTTTTCTGTTCCATTTAATTATGAATAAATCGAGGTATATCAATAAATATCAGTAGATGATCGATAAAATCAATGTTTTTTCTCAAAAAAAATTGTTTTGCCTTATTGATTATGATTTTAACCATCGATTATTTTTATATTAAAGTCGATCATCGATTTCAGATGAAGAAAATTGATTTTTGAAAATGTTGACTTTTTGTGAAATTTTGCATACTATAGGTCGTTGTTTTTTTGAGGATGAAAAATTGAAAATTTTAAAATCCATTTACACGTAATATTTTTTAATATAAATTGATTATTTTAGTGGAAAATAGTCAATTTATATTAAAAACAAGATTCTTTTGTTAAAAAATATATTTTTTTAAATGAAAGTTGAATTTTGTATTTTTTTACCTTCTTACAAATTTTAAAAAATCAAAAAAAAAATAACTTATATATATTATAATATAAGATTTTAATCAAAAATTATAAGTTTACTCCTTACTCAATATTTTCTAATGAAAAATCAGAGATTTGATGTAGATATAGTTTGTAAAAAAATTAAAATAATGATTTTGTACATAAAAATTGTCAGATCAATTAAATCGGTGTTTTCATTAAATAAAACTTGTGTTTTGTTCATAAATACGATTTTAATTAATAATTTTCTTAATTTAAGACATAATCATTGATTTTAGATGAAATAAAATGATTTTTGAAAAAAATGTTTTTTTGTGAAATTTTGCATACTATAGGTCGTTGTTTTTTGAAGGAGAAAAATTGAAATTTTTAAAATTCATTAATATTCAATATTTTTTATAGAAATTGATTATTATAGTGGAAAATAATTAATTTTCACTAAAAACAAGATTATTTATTAGAAAATATGTTTTTTTTTAAATGAAAATCGAATTTTATATTTTTTCATCTTTTTTCAAAATTTGAAAAAATACAAAAAAAATATTTTATGTACATCATAATATTTTATTTTACTCTAAAATGATTTGTTATCTCCCTAGCAAATGTTTTCATTCGTAAAATCAGAAATTTAATGTAAATAAAGTTAATTTAAAAATAAAATAACGATTTTATCCATAAAACTCATCAAATTGACTAAACCATCGTTTTCATTACATAAAATTCGTTATTTGTTCTAAAATGCGATTTTAATCAGCAAATCTCTTTATTTCAAAGTCAATGATTGATTTGAGATGAAAAAAAACGATTTCTAAAAATGTTGATTTTTTGTGAAATTTTGCATACTATAGGTCGTTGTTTTTTGAAGGTAAAAAATTGAATTTTTTAAAATCCATCAATAGTCAATATTTTTTTTTATAAAATGATTATTTTAGTGGAAAATAATTAATTTCTACTAAAAACAAGATTATTTATTAGAAAATATGTTTTTCTTAAATGAAAGTCAAATTTTATATTTTTTCATCTTTTTCAAATTTCTAAAAATAAAAAAAAAATTATATACATAATAATATATAATTGTAATTTATAACGATACATTATGTCATTGGTATATACATTTTTAATTACAAAATCAGAGATTTTATGTAGATAAAGTTTATTTAAAAATAAAATAGTGATTTTGTGCATAAAAATTAATCAGATTAACTAAATCAGAGTTTTCATCGAATAAAATTTGTTTTTTTCCATAAATGCGATTTCAACTATCAATTCTTTTTATTTTAAAGTAAATCATTGATTTTAGATGAAAATAAATTATTTTTAGAAATGTTGATTTTTTATGAAATTTTGCATACTATAGCTCGTTTTTTGAGGATGAAAAATTGAAATTTCAAAATTCATTAATATTCAATATTATTTAATAAAAACTAATTTATATAATAGAAAATAATCGATTGTCACTGAAAATAAAATTCAGTATTAGAAAATATGTTTTTAAAAAATAATATATAAAACAATATATATAAGCTGTCTTTTATGTAAATATTACCTATGAAATATACCTAGGAATGAAGTTATTATAATTGCAATATCCATCATCTATTTTCATTTTCAATATCCTTATTTACGATATTCATAAACGTTTCAATCGAAAATGATAAATTTTTCATATCCGCTTTCATTCAATAACAATACGAAATATTACATCCTCGAAGGAAACATTATCGTTTATAGTGTCATTAAGAATTTTATAAAAGTTGTTTCATCTACTTTGAGAGAAAAATTTTAATTATCAAACTAGAGTTTATTGTAAAAATAAACTCTTGTATATAATATACAAATTTAAAAAGACAGATTTAATATTTATACTTATATTAGTACTTTCATTAATAATTTTAATTGAAATTGTGAAGATTCTTGTACAAAAAGTTCATGTTTTTTAATACATAAATATAATACTTTTTAAATAATTAATTTGTATATTATATATATATATATATATATATATATATATATATATAATATACAAATTAATTATTTAAAAGTATTATATATATATATATATATATATATATATATATATATATATATAATCGTTGCAATTGCCCATATCCTTTAAAAATTAACACTGATGGATTTAAAAAAGCTGGAGACGCTATTAATTCTGACAGATATACTAAAACATTGTAACGATCATCCATTAGGAACCAACATAACTAACGTTCCATATACGTGATTTCGTTATATAAAAGTACTTAGCTACATATCGTACGTATCTCGGACACTGATGAAAACAATTCATATGAAAAATCTAAAAACAACCCACTCATGTCTTGATTAATTACCATGTAATTTTCGGCTTTTGACCGCTGATATATATATATATATATATATATATATATATATATATATATATATAATCTGAAAAATTATAGGTATTTATTTTTTTAAGTTTTGTCTGAGATATTTGAATTCTGTATAAAGTTAAGTTTATTTATTTTTTTAAGAAATATTTACAAGATAGACATAAAATAATTATGTGAATGAGAATTACCTAATTTTTTTATTGTTTAAATAGTAGTAATGTGTATATATAGATGATAAAAATATTTTATATATTTTTTAATTTTTCAAAAATTTTCTGATTAAGGATTATATTTCTTGAAAGTTATTCTTCACTAATTGCAGAAATGTTTCTTATACATTTAAATTAAAATCATATTAATATTCTCAATTTTTGTCAAACAGATCATTTTTTTAAAAAATCACATCGATTTTTTGTAATAATAAATGCTTTTACATTGAAAATTCTGAGAATATGAGGATGTGTCTTGAAATTTATACCAAATTTATATATATATATATATGTATATAAAATATTAGAAATTAATTTTCTAAAATTCTAGGATGAAAAAATATATCTTATTCCTTGGATAATAATAGTAGTGGTTGTAATTTTGTTGGATCTTGCATATGCCTTATTCATTCTTATAGCAAATACGGTAAGTTGAAAACTTCAATTAGTGGTTAATAGAGAAAATAAGAATATCTAGTACCAATTAAAGAGTAAATTAATTTAATTTTATGAATAGTTTTTATTAAATAATTGTTTTAATCAAATCATGACCAATATATAACATGTAATAAATAATACGAACGAATAATTGACATATTTGTTATAAATCTAAGTTATTTACTGTTTACCATTTGAATATATCCTCTTAATAAATGTATTCTATTAAGTTTTAAAGGAATCGGACCCATTAGATGGGATAACTTACTTTTGTTAGTTCAATCTATTATGTAAATAGGGTGAAGACAGTAGTAAACAATAAATTTGAATAAGCAAATATCTCTAAATATTAAGGTATATTTAATGGAATGACTAAAAATAGACATGTATCTGTTGGAGAATAACATTTTGTTTTAAAGGAAATAAATTTAAGAAAATTAATTTATTTTTCTTTAAATCAATACATTGTCTTTTTAGAAAAACTATATATACATACATACATATATATATATATAAATATAATATATATATATATATATATATATATATGTAATTAATTTTTTATGTTACAGTTAGTAATAAATCCAATAACAGCAATAATGTTCACTTTGGATTTTTTTGTAATAACTCTACTTGTAAGTATACTTTATTTTTGGCATGATATATTAAGAAATATTTGTAAGAAGTTATCAGCACATCTTCAGTTAATTGACCTCTTTTTTATTTATCTATTTTTCTTTTATATACTAAAAATATTGATAATTCATTATATTATTTCCGTGACCTGTTTTTATGAATGAGTCAACATATACTAATGTAATTACAATATATTAATATTTATAAAGTTTAGATTTAATGTAAAAGATAAACAAAAATGCAATATATTTGATTGTATTTATAATTTTTACTTGATATTTTTTATGTTTTGAATGATTTTAAAATATATTTTCACCAGTGGGGTAGTTTTCATAACTAAATTAATAAAAATTCATTTAAATGTTCATGACCTGCACAAACAGTTAAAAATATTATATATATATATATATATATATATAGAGAGAGAGAGAGAGAGAGAGAGAGAGAGATTTATGTATATAATTATTTATATAATGATTTGATACACTTTTTAATTACTTCATTCTAAACCAATTCAGTTTTGTAGTAACATCTTTTTCTTTTTATTCAAATTATTTTTTCAATATTCTCATCACAAAATATATTTTTGTTTTAGAATGTGATTTGATTTTAAGGTTGGAGAATTTTATTATCAATGTTATTTATTGTTACAGTTAAATTATATATAAAAAGATAATGAATATATCAATAAATGTTATATAATTTATCATTTACATTTTGGATATAAGTAAATTTGAAAATATTTTTTATAAAAATGTATTCACTATTATTTTGTAACTATATTTTATACATATATATATATATATATATATATATATATATATATATATATATATATATATATATGAGTATGTATGTGTTTGTATTTTGAATACAACAGAGTTATTATTAATAACTAATGACCTAAAAATCAAATTTAGTTCTAATTAATATGTATATGTTATTCGCACTTTAATTTTTAAAAATTATTAAATTATTTATTTTTGATAAATATAATTATATATTTATATATATATATATATATATATATATATATATATATATATATATATATAATATGAATGAAATGAAAATAATTAATGAATTATATAATATTTAAATTTAATCACAGATTGTTTAATATAGTAATTATTTTTCTTCAAACTTAAAAATAACAATATTTAAGTACCTAAAAAAAATCAATAACTCGGATTATAATTCAGGTATTGTGACACAGATGTCAGAGTCTGTTAGTAAATATGAACACGTAAAATAATTTGAAATTTGTATTTTTATATATTTTTTTTAAAAAAACTAGCATATATAATATTTATACAATGAACTAATTTTTTTTAGTTTTAAGTATTTTTTAATTTAATTATTTGTTATGTATTTATTTATATATAATACGTATACTAGAGTTATTTTTTAAAAATGCGTTAAAATATATTAAAATAATTTTTGCTAATTTTTTTGTTATAAGCAATAATTGTAAAAGTGATTTTTAAAATTATAATATATCATCATTTATTTTCTTGTATGTTGAGTTTTCTTGTAATTAAGTATGTTGTATAAATAAATTAAGCAAGATCCAATATATTTCACAATATTTTATTATTAAAAAAAATGTTTAATTTTTTATAAAGTATGAATAAAAATAAGAAAATAAATATAGCTGTACGTATTGTATAAATCACCGTATGAAATTAGAAAGCATATACTAGATTTAATATACGTAATTAAGTAAACTTAGAAATATAATTAAAAATTTTAAATATTACTAAAGAAAAATTGACTGATATAATATTATTATAGATAATTGAAATATATACAATCAGATATGCCTGGAATATTTTTTTACTGATATTTTCTTTTAATAATATTAAAAAATAAATCTATTAATACTACATTATACAAAAAAAATGAAAATAAATCAAGTTATAATAATTTTCAAAGAAATTTCATAATTTTAAAAAAGTGTCCTATTTGTATGTATTTAGAAATGTTCTTAATTTAATAAATCGAGAAATAATAAATAATTTGAATTTTTATTGACATTTCAAGGTTCAGCATTATTCGCTTCATTGCTTTTCTCTGGAGGGTATTTATCAACGATCTCTTCTTCTATTGAAGTTATACTAACTTGTTAGTCACGATCTACATTCAGTCTCTCATTAAACTTATGTTTACCCATGTCATCATGTTTCCTTGCAACAACACTGTTGAAGTTCATTACGAAACATTTATCCGTATTCCCTAAATAAATTAACAATATAAATGTCAATACCTTTAATCCCGGAATTCATCATCTTATAAAGCATATTATTAATTGATATTGTTTTATAATGTTTGGTAAACTAAATATAGAATTTCGTCTATGTGTTATATGATACATCATTATTTATTTAATATATTTTGAGCCCAAAAAAATATCAACGTTTTTAAATAATATTGGAATTACTGGCGTTGAAATTAAAAAATACATCTTATTTACTTATTTGTATTTGAAGTTATTTGTAAATTTGACTAAGAAATACAAATATATATATATGCAAACTTTGATTGTAATTAATGAAAAAAATATAGTAAAATTTCCTTTTACAATTTTTTATTTTTTAGACATATTCATTGTTATGTGTGATATCCCAATATCAAGAATATCGTGATGGGAGAAGTACAGCGGCTTTCGATCGAGTTCAGGTATAGTAAAATATATTATTTTTAAAAAAATATTTTTAATTATTGAACAAATTAATAATATAAAATAATGATTTTTTTAAATATATAAATAATTAAATAACGTCATATAAATAATATTGATCTTTATGAAAAAAAAATTTTATGTTTAATATAATAATTAAATAATTAATTAATATAGTAATTAAGATTAAGAATTTTCTTTGAATTTTTTGGTTTAATTAAATGAAAATAATTTATATTTTATATTTTGTGATCATAATAATTATTTTCGATTATTTATAAAAAAAATTAATGAGAAGTTTTTTTTATTAATCAATGAATGAATTTACTTTGTTTGAAAATCTAGTCAATTTACAATACTTATTTAATAATGAAAACATGAAAATAAAAATTGAATTTTTTAAATCAAAATTACAATCTTATCAATAGTTGAATAATAAAAATTAGTAAAATATGTTATACAAAAATAACCCAATTCTAACAGTGTATTATTTAATATTTTTAAAATTTAACAACTTTTTTATAACTTTACAACAGTATTAATTATGTAAGTCATTTTCAAATTTATTTTTCTTAAATTTGACAAATTTATTTTTTTACAAAATAATGTGTATGAAATTGATATTAATTCTTACTACTTATCAAAAAATTCTAAATACAAAAAAATACTATTTTATAATTTTAATTCAAATTATTTGTTAATAATAATATGTTATAATTTTTGTACATTTTTGTTAAAATTATTTCCATTGTTAATAAAAATAGAAATTAAAATCAGTTATTTTAGATAAAAAAAACTATTTATAATCAGTGTTAATATTTTCATTCTGAAAATTATTTCCATAATTAATTACGTATGTTCCAGTGACCCTTTTTATTCTAAAACATTAAACTAATGCATTTTATAGATACCTTGCGTGGTATATACAGCAGCGACTACAACAACAGCTACTAGTTATTTAAGTGGTGCTAGTCGTCCAAGCATTTTCCGGAAAGAAGAAGGAAGTAACAGTATAGCAACAGCATTAGATACACCGCCGCGAAGTCCGTCAGGGGCACAAGTATTATTTACGCCTGACTCATCTGCACCGCCAAGTCGACCATCGAGTCGAAAACATGTACAGTTTCCAACCAATTGCACCAATGGTAATACTAAAATAAGCTTAAATCCAAAAGGTAAGATTTTTTTGACATTTATTGTTTTGTAAATTTATTTTCGAATATATTTAAGAAAATATGTTTTGTTGGTAATTTTTAACGATTTGATATATTTCTAAATTACATAATATTTTTTTTTATTAGTAGTATTGGAAACTTATTTTTCACAACACAATATTTAGAATATCATTTAATTTTTATACATGAAATAAAAATCTTGGTTCTAGTTTTTAAATATTTCTATCGATAAAAGAAATTGTAAATTATTATTAACTATTTTTTTCAATTATTAAAAATATACAGTTATTATTTCCATTTTATTTTTAATATTAATTTGAAATAATATAAGTTAAAATCGTTATAAATCATAAATTATAAATAAGATAATATTTGATACTTACCTTGATATAAGAATTATAAATAATCAAGCAATTAAATTTAAATACTAATAAATAACTTAATAATTTCAAACAGTAAACATTTAAATAAAGTAATAAAAATCAAAGATTTTTTAATATCACTTTGAAAAGATAAAATTCACCATTGAATTCAACGAATAGTTTATACTGTGATTTATTGAGTGAAAAATAGTTTCTCGAAGATCTTTTTCAAATCAACGTTGACATTTTCCCCTGATAGACAATTCATGACCGTTTGGGGTTCTTGTTAGATGCTTGTTTTTACTGCATGAGAAATACTGTACACTTTTTAAATTCGTAAAGTACAACGTGACGAATAAGCTCTCAGACATCTCAATTTCGTTTTCAATTTTTTAAATATTTATGTATGTTTTCTTGGAAAATTCTGAACACGAACTGATGTCAAGTGTAAGATCAAATCTATATATTATTGCGGTGAATGCAGTGAATGAGCACGAGTAAACGGAGAATTGATGCAAGTATAAAGAAAATATTTTATATATCCCCTAATATTGCTTACACATATTAAATTATATATATATATATATATATATATATATATATATATATATATATATAATGTGATTTAGAGAGCAATATTTATACTATCTGCATTTTATATTCTTGTTTTTGATAACGTATGATAAACTAAAATCAAGCTATAAAATCCAACAAAAACATTTGTCATAAAAAGCTATTTATATTATCTGATTTTGTTTGGATATTGCTTAATATGGATATTCACTGATATTTATGTTCAATTGTATTTCTACATGCATATATATATATTCATAGAAACATACATACATATATATATATATATAGAGAGAGAGAGAGAGAGAGAGAGAGAGAGAGAGAGATTGAATAGAATGATAATATGGTATATGTTTGTTAATTCTTCTACTTACTATTCGTTATTATTTTATTTAGTGAAATATTTTTAACAGAAAAGACATTTTTTGACTTTTTAGTAAATTAAATGTCTGTAATTGTTTTGTAGATAAATAATAATTTATAGTTGATAAGAATTAAAAGCTCATATAGATAAAATCATCTATCACTTTTTAAAACAGTAAAAACTGGAACAACACAAAGCTGTTTTTAATAAAATAAAATCTAAATTTAAATGTTTATTTACATGCATAATTTTATTTAATGCTCTCTCTCTCTCTCTCTCTCTCTCTATATATATATATATATATATATATATATATAATTAATAATTTTTAAATTTTAAACTTCACAAAATGATTTTTGTAGTTTTGATTAACTAAGCTAAATTCTATATATTTTATTTTCTGTTCCACATTTCACTTGTCTTTTTATTATTATTTTTTTTTAAAAATATTGAATTTATTATACATTAGGGTTATGTGATTGATTTTTTAAATTATAAATCTATCATAATAAATCTTTTTTTTTATTTGTAAACTTTTTTAAAAAAAACTGCTCAAAAAAGTATTCAAAGTAAAACTGTACTATAATTTTCATCCAATTTTTATAGTTTTAATTATTGTATAATGGAATATTCAAGGAATAAATATTCAAAATATTAAGATTCAAAATTAAATATGATATTTGAGAAATATTTGTAAGTAAATAATTACGAATGCATTACTGAATATAAAATACACAATTACGAAAATTTTAAATAATTATTTTCATTTTACAGTATCTTATTTTGTTTTAAAATATTTTTATTCTATTTTAGATATATTATTAATTTTAGACTCTATTTCTAATTTTATCTATACTTATTTACTTTTGTCCAAATTAAACATTTGTTAAAGGAAAGTTAAACCAAACATTCTGCAATTATGTGATTCTAAGAATTTCTTTTATTTCGAATAATGAAAAATGTAGGAAAGCATAAATGATAATAATGACTCAACAAATATAATTTCTTGTAAATCGATATTATAACAAGAAATTCTTAGAAGCACTATATATATTAGTATTGTAGAAATTTCTAAAATATTATAGCGTAAGATATTTTTTTAAAGACATTGTATTAATTTATAACATTTATTTCACGCTATTCTAAAATGCAGTAACATCTCAGTATTATTTAAAAAAGGATGTTGATTTTAAACATGAGATAAATCTTATTATTAAATTGTTTGAAGATTTCTTTTAAAGATAAAATATTTTTATATATTTTTTAATTCTTTCATAATTTTCTTTACTAATTCGATTAATCCATGACAATATAGAATCTTTCAAAAAACAGTTTCAAAATGTGTATTTTGAACTTTTAAAACTAATAACATTTAACTTTAACGAAATATTAAAAAAGTGTACAAACAATAAAAATTATATATTTCATTCTAATATTAACAAATTAATAATTAAAATTTGAAAAATAAACATTGATTTGAAATGAATATTTTTTCTGTTTACAATAATATTCATACGTATATAAAGTTTCCTTCTCCGAAATTATAAATAAAAAATATCATCGTTTCTAAACTAAATATGATTTTTCATGTTAAAAAACATTTCTCGGATATTTTACTTCTAAAATAAATCTACCGAATATATTTTTTTATAATTTGATTCTTAATATAAAAAGTAAATACATTAAAATTACAAGAATGTCTATTTTTATATGCATTTTTAGTTACGAAAACTTTTTTCTTAATGTCTTAAATGCGTGACTTGTGATAAGATATCCAAGAAGAAATATAAGCAAGAACATTATTTGTCATGTCATATAGCTAAAGAAGGAAGTTTACGTTATATAGTTTGAATTGTGAAAGATGACATGAAAAATATTCATTTTGAATGAAGTTTTTCATTATATTATAGAATTTAAATGTTTATTGAATTTATAATATATTTTTTAATATATATATATATATATATATATATATATATATATGTATTTGTATATGTATATATACAGTCTGTCATTAATAAAATATTTAAATATTCTCATATTTGTTACTTAGTAAATTGTTTAATTTTCAGATTCCTTATCATTAAGAAATAATAATTCCACAAAAAAGGTGAACAATGTTTCCTATTAACGACTGATTTGAAAATATGTCTATTTATTAAAATAGACAGTGTTATATTTTTTTGTAAATTACGTTAAAATTTAATTAATGTATATACATAAACATATATATATATATATATATATATATATATATATATATATATATATATTAGTAATAATAAAGTGACCTAAAATTTTACAGAATTCAGAGAGCCCATGAATTCTATGTATTAAAAGGGTCCAACAATTTTATAAATAATCGAATTTTTAAAATTATATAATATTCATATTTTTGTAAATATGTACGTTGTATTAAATAAATAATAATATATATTAAAAAACTATTGAGTTTTAATCAATTTGTGAATTTGTTTATTTCTTTGATTTGATTTTTAAAAATATTATTTGAAAATAGATTTAGCAAGATTAAGGAGACGAAAACTACAATGGAGCTATCTGGTAAGAATATAATATTCTTTACTAATTAATTTTAATTTTTGATTTTTTTTACAATAGTTTTTATTTAAGTTACGTGTTTTGAAGATACGTTAAAAAAATAAACGTTGATTGTGTGCTGCCTTATAAACTAAATATCTAGTTGTACAATTAGCTTATGTATAATTTTCATTCAATTCTCTTTTCCTGATTCTTTTAATTAATTTTTTTGTCGAATTTTTTGTTAATATAATAATTATTTTTCATAGAAGTACAAAAAAAATTTAGAATTATTTTATACGAATTTACAAGAAATGTTTTTATATATATTTAGATGTATAATTTTTCATTAAATTAATTTAAGAACTCAAAATTTCATTAATCTTATTTTCGAATGATATTTTTTATTTCTTCATAATTTGTATACTTTTCTCTTATATTTGCTAGGATTATCAATTTTTCCATCAGGAAAAATATACATTGCATGTAATCAATTTACATTTATTTTATTACATATAACTTCAATTTTTTAGAAAAAAAAATATTTAAAAATATTCCTAATATTAACAAAAAAATATAATTAACAAAATAATTTATAAACTAAAATCTAAATAAATTAATTTGTTGTTATTTCTTATTATAATTAATTTTCAAAGAAATTTATTTGTAAAGTATAATATAGATTAACTGTGGAAGACAAATGTTACTTGTCTGTTTTAAGACGATTTATTATATAAAAAATTAATACAGATTAAGACTTTTTACTAGCCTTGACTAAAATATCAGCTTTTGATATACAAATGTAATTATTTTTAAAATACAACATGCGTTTAACATATATTG
>CP092091.1:14328056-14355556 GCA_029203775.1 Neoneuromus ignobilis | reverse complement strand
TATTTTTTGAATCGATCAATAATTGACTTTAGATTCTATTTTTTTTTCGTAATTTATTATACATAAATTTTTCAATTTTTTTTTAAATTATAAAAAATATTTTTTTATTAGTTCAATTAATTTTTTGTCTATACACAATTCTTATGCTCTTGGGTATTTTCCAAATTCATTTCAATTTAAAATTTTTGAATAATATTGTACAGATCTAAATTTTTCATTGTATTACTTTTAATTCGATAAATGTAAAATTATCATATTAATTTTTTAATTTTATGAATTTCCAATTGTAAATACATAACACAAATTAAACATACACATATACATACTAGTGTAACTAGTAAAATTACTGAAGAAAATGGTAGATACTGAAAATAAGAAAAATCTTATTTTTTTATTTTTAAAAAATAGTGCTCTGATGTGATGTGAAAATTTCGTTTCCGATCTTTTCCGAAGTTTTTTGAGAATTACCGGAATACAAATTTTATGAAACAAATTAATTATTCTCCGTAAATTGTTAAACAAAAGCGATTTCGGAAGTAGATGTGCGAATCAAATAAGGGGTGGAGCTCCATAATAAAAAATAAAATAATTCTATAGAAAAATTCACGTGTGTGTTTACAGAAATAATATTATTTAATATATTGAAAATATACTTAAAAATACATAAATAATAATGAAATTTCTAGAGAGATGAAAGCTTTGAATATATGTAAAAAAACAAATAATTTTGAAATAATCGGAAACTTTATTACATGATTAATGAACACAAAGTGAAATTTATTCACTGAAGCTTCTTGAAATATCTTTTCTAAACCCTATACATAAATATATTGACGTTCTTTGTATACGTATAATCGATTTTGTTTTTCTTAGAGTTATTTTGAATAATGTTGTAGGCGGTAAAATATATTTTCTTCTTAAAAAATATTTTTTTCTTTTTATGCAGAAGAAATTAAACTGACAGATTTTAAGATAACGGTTTCCAGAGACGTCAAGTTTTTGTTGATTTATAAATTAATAAAATAATAAGTATGTTAGTTAACGAACTGAGGATCAAGATGTTAAAATACTTTATTATATCAATTTTTTAAATATATATTTATAAATGTTACAAATATATTTTTAAAAATGTATTATTTATTATTGGATTGGTGTTGTAGGTAATTATGTTGCACAAGTAAATCACAAACACTAACACAAAAATATTTTTTAAAAGATATTAATTGTTTATTTCCATAAAAAATCTTATTGGTTTAAAAAACAATTTATCTATCTATCTATCTATCTATCTATATATATATATATATATATATATATATATATATATATATATATGTATATAAATTCAATAAATATATTTTTGAATTGAATAAATAATTTAAATTAAAAAAAATTGAGTATTTATTATAGAAAAGTCTTGATTAAAAATAGAAATTTAATATATTTGTTTTTAAAGCATTGATCGACTAGAAAAATATTTGTTTTCTTGAAATAACATTTATTATGGGTTTGAAAATATGATTTTATTTATTGATTCTATTTATTTTTAAGCCAATCATTGATGCTAAATAAAAATAATAATTTCGAAAAATATTGATTTTTCATGAATTTTGTATGTTATTTATTTATAGCTAAGAATTGAAAATTTTAAATTTCAACAAAAATACATTTTTTTTATTATAAGTCAAAATTATTTCAGTACTAAATAATAAGTATTTAACAAAAGTAATAATTTGAATTACAAAATAATTTTTTTATAACTAAAAATTGTTTTTTCAAAATTTTTCATGATATTTAAAATTTTAAATAATATACACATTATATTATAATAATATAAATTGTATAATTGTTATATATATATATATATATATATATATATATATATATATATATATATATATATATATATATGAATAAACATGATTTTTTTAATAAACTTTTATAGTCACATAACTAATTATATATACAATTTTTTGATTACAATTTTTTTAATTGTTTTCAATTTTAAAAATCATAAAATATTTTAATACATATGTTGAATTATAAATAAAATAAATGTTATTACATTAGTTAATTTAAATTTTATGGAAAGATAGATGCATTGTTTGTGCGTCATCTGTTAGAGAAACGTACAATGTTTATTCTGAACATATTGTATGCATTTAGTACAGGCGCTATTTGTTATGCACATAATATACAAATATTCAAGCTTTATAAATTTTATCTACAATGTTACTATTGCAATAACAGATTTAATTCTATCATTTTAACGTCATTGTCAGAATTTGATAACATGCACCGACATATTCAAACAATGGGGATACAAATTATAATTTCTGTTGTCATTATTCACATCAATTTAAAGATGGAACTAATCTCACCAATTTATTCACATGGTTTTATGCTTATTGTAGATAAAAATTAAATTTATTATATATATATATATATATATATTTTCTCTAAAACTGTCTTAATTAATTTTCGTATCTTTTTTACCTGTAATTATATACCCTCATATCCTCATACATTCATTAATAGATAATTATAAAAAGGGATGTGAAAAATACTCAATAAAATTCAATATATATTTAAACATTCAGTTTGTGTGTTTACAATTTATTTATTTTTATTTATAAAAAAAATAAATTACTGAAATTTGTAATAAGGCTAATTTTGAGTTTTTATTAACACATTTAACTTAACTTAAATGACTAATAAATTAAATACTATATCTCAACAAAGTGGTTTGTCTCACGAAAATGAGTCAGAAAATAATATATAAGTATTAGCATGATTATGATGGTTTAACTATTATTAATAAACATAAATTATGATCACATTGAATAAAATTTTCCCTTTTTATATTGAAATATATGTATAAGGTTTCTCAAATGTGTTTATTAATATAAAATAATAATTTCGTTTAAAGTTTTATATATTTATATATATATCGTAAAAATTACATTAAAAATATTAATAATTATTCTATAGTTTGATAAAATCATTTATTAAAACATCCTGTTAAGTGTGTATATATTTAGTTTACTGAGTCGACTAAAATAATTTTAGCACAGAGTACGAGCAGATGCTGGTTAATGTTTTATATTGTACCAATTTATGTTTTAAAAGCTTTTCATCCATGTAGAAATGAGGAAATTTGATTGCAGTTACTTACCCATATAAAACAGTATTGTATACACTTAAAAGCTTTTGGTTTTATAAAATTAGATCTCTTAACACAAACATAAGAAATTAAAAATATTTCCTGAAGTTGTTGGTTAGTTTATTTTATTTTTAAATAAATTTGGATCGATGTATTATATACAATTTTTCTTTATATTTATTCGATTTCTATTCTTAAACATATCGAAAAATTTGGTAAGAAATAATAAATTCTACATTATTATTTTTAAAAAAATACCGAATGTTATAATAATAATTTTGGAAATCCCTGTCACATATATTCGTCTTGCTAATTGATTGTGATATATACATTAGGAGTTGTGAACAGTTTCAATTATTGTTGGGTATAAGATGATATCTATAATATCAGTGTAATATTAATGAATTTCTAATTTTATGCTCGACACTCACTCAATTAGACATGACAGAAACCGCATGCATCAATACACTGTCACTGTTTGTTTGTTAGATTTGCCACATCAAAATTCAGGAACGTTGCTAGCAATTATCGATTTAGATATAAATATACTCTGTACACACACACACACACACATAAATATATATATATATATATATATATACACTAAATACAATACAAAGTTTATTTACTGTTAGTTTAGAATAATTTACTGACATTAATCAACAATGTCATATCCATTAATATATACATATTTTCTATTTGTAAAAATGTTATCTTTTTAACATTATTTTGTGTATTCGTTACAAAATTGAAAATGTTATATAGAAATTAGTTTTTAATATAGGTTAATATTTATATACTTCTGTTCTACTAAAAAAAATATGAGATTTTGAGATAAATTATTTCATTTTAATTTCAAAACATATTTTTATTTACTGTTTCTTTAAAACCGATGTATGAAATATATCCGTTGTCTCAATTAGATTTTTAATAAATAAGAATATTTGTAGTTGTTTGAATTTTGATTTACAAATATCTATTTTATATTTGTGTGTGAAATTTTAATTATGAAATCATCTTTTTTACAATCTCATTAACAATGATTTACAAAATACTATCTAAGAGTAGCTAAGCAATGAATTAAAATAATATTTTCTACTTGTATTTTATTAAAGTAATTAAAAAACTATAAATAGAAATAATGTCAATTATATTGAAAATAATAATGAATTATAAGGTATAGAGTAATTTTATACACTTTTTGTTATTAAATAAATATTTCATTTTTTAACTAAACTATTGATTAAACTTAATTGGAAATAACTGAATAAATAAAACCATTTAGGATAAAAAAGTCATAAAAATATTTCTAAATATAGACCAGATTTAAATGTGCTTATTCTATATTGTTTTCAAGAACCGAAATTCATATAGAATGTTTTATGATAACTGTGTTAAATGAACCATACATCAAATATCAATAAGTCTCAAGTTATTTTCCAATCCAACTCAATGAGCTTAGGAGAAAGTTTACTGAATTTCCCAACAAACTCCAATTTATTATATCAGAGTAAACTTGAATTATATAACAATAAATTTTAATGGCCGTTGAAAAGTCTGTAACAATTCTAGAGAGAATAACATGCAAACATGTAAGTGGCTCGAGAAACTTTTGAATTGCTATAAAAATAACTTAATCTCTGCTTTAACGAGTGCAAAATTAAAGTGTTTCCAGCATTTCGTTGGATGTGTATTTATACGTAGAATTAGGATGAAAATCAGTTTAATTTTAGGTAAACAAACACTAAGTAAAATTTTAAATTTATTTCAAAATATTAATTAAATGAATTTATCATTATAACATTTTAATTATTTTTTGAATCTAGCAAAAGAAATAAATTAAAAAAACATTTACACAATTATTATAAACATATATATTTTATTAAATGATTTAATTGTGTAAAAATGAATTAGCCACAATATTAAACGAGTATTTAACAAATATTGATATAAAAATATATAAAAATGAATTATAAAATACGTTCACAAAAAAAACTATATTGTTTTAATACAATAAATGTAATTTATATGTTAACAACTTTTTATAACAAAACTAGAAAAAAGGATATGATATAAAATAGAATTGACATATTAAGTCAAAAAGAAAAATAATATTTCAAATCAAATGATCTTTCTGTAAATATGGCTGTTTCAGTAAGCATCTAAAATTATTGATATTTCTTATATATCAGTATAAATTATGTAAACACACACATATACTGATTGATATGAAATAATATCATTCATAAAGAATTGGATAAAATAATTAATAGTTAAAATACTGTAAGCCAAGAATAGATTATTCACGTTGTCGTTTATCGCGAAGTATACAATGAAGTTAATACGTAATTAATTGTTAATAAAGCTGTAATTAATTATTTTAAAGTTCATTAGAAAAGCAATTTCAACTTTGATCATTTAATCACAATGAATTAATTGTGTCAACTTGCTGAAAATGAAAGAGTAATTTATAAGTATAAATAATATTGGTTTTAATACCATCTAGATATTTCAGTTAATATACATTTTAAATTTATATTAAAATTTTTCATGCTGTGATGTAAAATAATATTCAAAATTTTCTTAAATATTAGTCGACTAATCGATATAAATCGAAATGCGTTAAATCAATTAGTTGAAAAATGATCTTCGATGTATCCATCAATAGCTTAGTACTAATCTAATGATATATTGATATTGATTAGACTTGAAAAGTAATATTTGGATAGTTAACAAAATTATCTATACATTACATGGTTTAAATCAAATGTATTTTTTAATTTATTGCACGTCTTTTTATTCTTTGTTCTTACCTTTTTTTAAAAAAAACCTACCTTTAAGAATAACTCAAATCAATTTTTTTGACAATTTTTTGTTTTTAATCAAATAAAGTTGAGAAATTTTCAAATTCATTATAAAAAGTTATTTAAATTTTTATCTACAACTTTATAATATTATATTAAACCGAAATAAAATCATTTTGTTTTTAATTGATTTCTGGAAAGAATTTTGTAGTTTATTATATATATATATATATATTTTTATATATATATATATATATATATATATATATATATAATGCAGTTTATTTCATAAAGAAAGTTATAAATTGCTTTTGTCAAAGTTATTAATTGCACTCCGTCGGAATATGATTATACGTTCTCTCGTTACATTGATATTCTGTAAGTTGGACTGCAGTTTCCGGAATTAAATAGAGTTATAACAATCTTTTATAAAATTATAATAAAACATGAATTATGTTTTAATCCAATATTTTTATATACTTTTTTATTATACTTTTATATTATACATTTATACATATATATATATATATATATATATATATATATATATATATATATATATATATATATATATACGAGTATATGTAAGAGAAAATGTGAGAAAGAGTATGTAAAAAAGTTAGAAGATTACATTTACATTAATAAAATATAATATGTTAACGAAAAATATTTAATAATAAACATTAATTTCTTAATAAATTGAAATTAATATTATACTAAATAAAACTGTATTAAACATTTTCTATTTCCTCTAATTTAATTCAACTTTGATATTTTCTCAATTCAATTTTAACATTATTCATAGTAAAATGAAATATTTGTATTTATTTTTAATTAATATTTGTTAAAAAAAATAAATGTTAATTTTAATGAATCTAAATATCAATATATAAATAAATACAATACCTATTGATCCAATAAATTTTTGGTACATTATAAATGTGAATATCTCATTATCTCTCTCTTTCATACACACATAATATACATACATACACCCACACACACACACATATATATATATATATATATATAAATAAATAAATAAATGATTGTGTTTACATGTATAAAGAAAAAAAGGAAGAACATTAGTTTCACGCATCGTGAAACTGTGTTTTTCTCAAGTGTTTAATAGTTCAAGATACATCCGGGAATTTTTTGTTTAGAATGAACAGTTTCATTAAGACATATTAATGTAATACATTATTATTTACGTTATTATACTTTTTTGTTTAGAGAGAATCTACACAAAAAGTATTTTAACAACGCTTGCTCTAGGAAAGGCTATCTTTCAGAATCTCTTGTAATTTGCTCATATGAGTTAAAAAAATCTAGTCTATCATTTATATATGTCTTTTGACATTTATGTACTATTTTATGGTAAATGTTATTAGTTAGTTTTTAAATAAAGTTCACTAGTTACAATTAATAATAATTATGTTTAATATGTAGTGTTTAAAACTCTTTGTAAACTTTTTTTTGCAATTTAGTAATATATGTATATACAGACTTATTTTAATTTCTGATTTCGATGAAAAATATTTTAAATTTTAACTTTTAAATTGCACTGATTCCTTTCAAATTTCTTTCACATTATTAAAAATTACAATTATATTTTAATAACAGTACACTTTTTACTAGGAAGTTAATTTCAGCTTTTATATAAATATTACATAATAGTAATAATACAAAAAGAGGATTTCTAATAAAAACCAATAAAAAATTAGTAAAATTTCTTAGTTTCTTTTTTCGTATCCAAAAAAAGATATTCAATTCATCTTTTATGATAAATATTACAAGTGATGTTCCTATTATATTATTAAATTTGATAGTCCTTACACAATATTATTACTATATATGAAAAAAAATTAAATATTGAAAAGAAGTGTTTTTTTTTGAAGAAATGGAAGCTTTTAATATAAATTTTCTTTTTGTATATTTCTCAGTATTATACGTGAAAAACATATATATCATAAATTATAATTCGTGTTATATATATATATATATATATATATATATATATATATATATATATATATATATATTATTTCAATCAAAAATTTCAATGAAAATATGTCAACGAATTCTTAAAGTACACTTTAATTAAAATATATTTCGAGCAGTTAACATTTTCGAAAGCGAGTTTATTTAATTCTTGAAATTTCTCATAAATCGAACATAAAACATATCTATTCAATAAAATATATATATTCAATATATCTATTAACATAAAACATATCTATTCATAAAATATATCTATTCAATTACCATATCGCCTTCGATTTTAATCAATTAATTGAATTTTTACAATAAATAAAAAATTAGCATACTGAAAAGTTTATCGATTTTGTTACATTGGGTGAGTCTGGGCTATCTCAAAAATATTTTGTTCTATCTAACGAAAATATAAAAGTTTTTATTTATACAAATCTCTAAACTTCAATCTTAAATGATATACATATAAATATACATACACAAAACATATATATATATATATATATATATATATATATATATATATATATATATATATATATATATATATATAAATATATATACATATACATAGATAGATAAAAATTAGTATTAATATAGGTATATTTACAAAAATGTTTATAAATGTAATATTTATGTGTATATATATTAATGACTATTTTTAAATTCTATTATTGATTTTATCAATTAAAACTTCATAATAGATTTTTATGTAGAAATATATATATTTTAACAAAAGAAATAATCTAATTATCTGTACACTTATTCAGATTTGATTAAATAGTGACCACAAAAAAAAACTTTTATATATATATATATATATAGCTTGTAAAAACATGAAAAATTGATTTTTTATTTTGTATATTTTTCATTTAATGATGCATATATTTCATCAATCAGCAATAGGCGAACAACAAAAGCTATCATTTGTATAATTCGACTGAACTCATCGAGGAAATATATTGACTGAGAAATTCGATGAAGCATTAAGTAACCCTACCGGGGTTGAAAGCAATTTACTTTCTATAGAATACTTTTATATTAGTATTGTTTTATTGAAAGAAAATTAATTATGTATTTGAAATTCAGTACTGAACAATCATTTAATTAATTATCATTGTTTTGTTAAATATGAATATTACAATTATTATTAAATAAATATTTGTTAGAGTTTATAATCAAATTATGTAGTAAAATGTTTAATGTTTTAAAAAATATATTCACAAAACATAAAATTACGAATATTACTAAATACATACACACACACACACACACACATTATATATATATATATATATATATATATATATATATATATATATATATATATAGGGTCATCAAAATGTGAAGTCTAGATATGTGTTTTATTAAAAATAAATTATACACTTGCTTCCCTATATAACACCCTATACACATGTAACTTTTTAATAAAACACAAATTTAGGCATCACATTTGAATGACCTTATATATATAGTTATTTCATGGAAAAATATTTAAACTGACTCCCATAGGTTTTTCTAAAGCATATAAAACATTAAAATATATTTTTTATTTTATCATATAATTTGTCTTTGTTCTATTATAAGAAATGACTTTTTTAATATTTTATGTTAGACACTTTTTTTAAACAAATATCTCTTATGAAATATTCATTCCTTAAAAATAAAAATATAAAATTGATACAGAGTTATAGAATTTATTATATAAAATAAAATATAGAGTATAATATAACTTTTTTGTATTTTTTGATCAAAAAATGTAAACAATATTTTATTTTAATATTTAAATATTTTTTAAAAAATACTTTATTAAAAAGAATTTCTCATTTTTCTTTTTAAATCTAAATGATTTTCTTTATATGTATGAAAATTGTAAATAATATTCACTTAACTTGTGAGATATTAATTTTTAAATATCACAGTATATTAAAAAGAAATCAAAATTTCATCCCAACTTGCATATATAGTTTGAAGATTCATAAAATAAGCTATTATTTTAAAACATTGTTAAGTCAAGCCTGATTCAATTATATATTAATAACATACAAAATCTACTTTCAAAGATTAAGTAAGATACTTATTTACAGATTTTAATTTTTTAATCAATTTTAATTTTTAGAATATAAAAATGTATTCTCAAAAATATAAAACTTCACATGAACAAAACTGTGTTTTCAAAAACACAAAGTTTACAACAACACACTGATTTATAAACTCTACAAAGTTTTGTAAATTAACTTGTCAAAACTTATTTTATATATATATATATATATATATATATATATATATATAAAATTATATTTAGGCATTTAAAAGATAAATAAATATTTTCTCGATAATTTTAAAGCATTTTATATCTACATTTTTCAATGCAAATATTTTTTTTCTATTTTTGTATTATATTTTCTTTATTTGTAATTATTGAGTATTAAATTTATATATATATATATATATATATATATAGGCATATGATAAAAATATTGAATACATATATTATAATCCACTCATATTATATCTCCATACTTTTAAGCTTTTCACTTTTATCGATTTATGTCAGAATAGTATGAGAAAGCAAAACATCTTTCAAGAAGACGAATGTCGATGACTCACATTGTGGGTCTACTTTTTTCAATCTGACCAGAGAGTTAGGTATAATCGAAATGAGGTTTTATAGTTCGAACTAGTAGTCAATGCTTCCGGGAAGTAAGAAAAAAAACTCTTCCTGCCACATCTTCTTTTCCTGATTTGTCAAAGTTGATAACGTGTTCTAGTTTTTCACGTTACCTTCTTTTCACTACACTGAATTGAATAAGTGATGGATGTTGGGATGTTTATTTTTCGTAAGTTTGCTCGTACAAAAATAACTTAAGGGAAATATACTAGTGAAGAGAAACGTTTTCGTTACTGTTTTGTTCCCAGTTTGAATTAAGTTAGTAAACAGGGTCGAGGTTCAGAGGAAAACATTTCGTATTCATGGCATTAACGTTGTGAATTTTTCGTATCTCACTATTTATTATTGTCACGTCACTGCGTACAAATGATAGAATAATAATAGAGTACATCATGTTTTTAATTAAATTAATATAAAAAAATAACGTTATACTATTTTAATTATGATAAGTATCTAATCAATTAAATAATTATTTATATTAATTGTGAAGATGTCTTCATATTGATATTAAAATAATTACATTTTTTGAGCATTTGTACATTTTATGTAATATAATCTATTCTTCCATATTTACAAAGAAGTAATATATATATATATATATATATATATATATATATATATATATATATATCCAAATGTGATGCCTAGATTTGTGTTTTATTAAAAAAATATGTATAGGAAAATATGTGTATAGTTTCTTTTCTTTCTTTTTAATAAAACACAAATCTAATCGTCACATTTGGATGACTCTGTACTTATACAGAGTGACCAAAATGAGGCTAAAAGATAATAAATATATCTAAACCCTTTAGTCTCTTTTAGACCACTTCCTCTCCACATTGTATTTCTGTCTTTCTTTATATATATATATATATATATATATATATATATATATATATATATATTTATATTGTGTAATTATTAATTTTAAAAACAATACTTTGTGAAAACATACACATCAAAAATATAGTTTTTTCAAATAGAAATTTATAAAATGTATAATTTATAGTATTTCAAAACTTTGTTTTGTATGTATGAATATGTAAATGTAAATAATGTATGTACACACACACACACACAGTATGTATGTATGTATATATATATATATATATATATATATATATATATATATATATAAATAATTTAATTTCAAGTTTCTGTTATAATCCATGTTTATGCTAAAAGATGGTTTCCGGAAAGTACCACATGTATTCGTATCAAAGGATGTTTACCGGAAACCGGAATTATGTATATATATATATATATATATGTATATATATTTCTAACAAATTAATGAATAATATTTATAAGTTTATTAATTAATTTTTAAAAAATGTTTCATAAATTGCATAAAATTGGTGTAAATCTTTTAATAAGATTTTTCATATTTTAATATAAAGATAATAAAGAAGTTTTTAAATAGTTTTACAAAGTTTGAAATTAGTTACTTATGTATGTTCAAAAAAATAAAAATATTTTTATAATTTTTCGTACTGAAAAAATTATTATAAACTTCTATTAAAATGTTGACAACCGACCAAATCCACTTATCTTTTAATATTTTGTCAGCAGTATAAAATATCAATTTATTTTAATTTTTTTAAATTTATATGATTTTCGAAAATATAAATATATTTATTTAAATGTGTAATTTTTGATTATTATTTCAATTAATAATACGATATAGTATAGAGTTTTATTAAATTGATTACTGCAATTGAAAATGAAAATACCTGCAACTGATAAAAATCAATGTGTTAATAAATTATTTCAGATATTGTTTTAAAATTATTTAATATTTTCTCAAAATTAAAGTGATAAGTTCGGTAGAGGATTAATTTTAGTTTTATAAGCAATACCAGATTAAGATAATAACTAAAGTTAATCAAAATGCAACTCTGATAAGTCTTGTAAAAGTTCTGATAGTATAGGGGGATAGAGTAAGTCGACATCTTAAGCATATAAGAAAAGCGAAATAATTGGATAAAAGGATACCTCGTGAATTAAACAAACAGTAAAAGTATTAATGTGTTAGAAATTTGTTTATTGTTAATTCTGAAAAGCACAAATCTCTTTTTAAGATAGATTATAATATGGGATGAAAAATAGATTCTCTACGATAATCAAATGCAATTTAAGTCGAATTTAATTTTGATTAAATACCTTTCGTAAATTTAAAAATAATTGTCTTGATTTGATATTTGAAATTTTTGTAGGATGCAAACCAATGTTATAAATATTATGTACATTTATAATAAATCATTAATCTATAAATTTTTATTTTTTCTGTTTATTTCGTTCAACTTGTTTGTATATAAATTAATTATTTTTAAAATATCTAATTATTCTTAAATTATATGTTAATTCATGTTTACCTCTCTCCTCTCTCTCTCTCTCATTTTTCTCTTTATATATATATATATATATAAAATTAAAAAGGAATAAATATTAATGAAAATTTGGTCACGTCTACTTCAGAAGCTGAATAAGAATCACAGTATATGTGTTAAAAGTTGAGATTGTGAGTTGAAATACACAATCTTAATTACAAGAAATGAAACCGAGTCGTCTTAATCTGTGTATAAAGATATAAAACACAAAGATTACGTGAACTGTGAGGTATAAGTTTAGAAAACTTATGACGCACAAGCTTTCATCAAAACTTCAAAGTAGACGACATTTAAATTAGTGCTCTACGTAAAGTACTCAATGTATACGACTGCCTGCAAAGGTAATTTGCAATCAGTTTCTGTACCTAAAGCGTGTACTAATGATGCTGCTGGGTTTACTCGTTGTAATTACTTGTAATTTAGTGCTAGTAATGTATCTTCAAATTGATTCAATCATATGTACAGGCTAAATGTTAATTTTATATCGCTTTTAAAGTCAAATAAAAATATAATTTTTGTGATTTTATAAGCGAAATTTAATTTAATAAAGTTGTTTTAATTACCTGATAAGTTATAATTTCATATAATTAAATTGTAATGAAATTATTTCAAGTATTGAAAAAGAATACGCATTTTTCAAACAATTTTCAATTTTCGGAATAATATTTTTTGCTGTCAGTAAAATATAACTTTTATAATTCGTGTTGTCATGTAATTTAATAAAATTATTTTAGATTTTTTTTATTTAAAATATTAGCAAGTAATAAATTTAAAAATTATATATACACAAATATATATCTATATATAAATTAGTAAATTATACAAAAAATTAAATAAAATATTAATTTATTTATAATTTAAATGTATCCAAACGTTTGCATTAAAGTTCCTACAATCTTATAGAATATTCTTTTTTTATTCAGCTTTTTGTATTTTCTATGGGAAAAAAATGATTGGCTATATAAAAGCTATAAATATAAATCATAAAATATCTCACAATTGCCGACCGTCGTACGGTTTGGTAACGATTGTGGTAATAAAATGGTATTACATAAGCGTGTTTTTTATACCAAACTAGGTATTTGCTATTTAATGGGTAAGTCAGTACAATAAAAATAGAAATAAACTCTATATAATTGTAAAGATGAATTAATAAAAAAGTGGATTATTTTTATAATCAAAGATTAATTTTTAAAGATTATTAATAATAAAATTATTAAATAAATACTAATTTTATAATAATTAATTTATTTAAGAACCGTTATTTTAGGAATTAAATAATTTTAAATCATATATTTTCTATATGGATACATTAATAAGATATTTAGAAAAATCGATATTTTAATGAAATATTTTTGTACGAAAAACGTTGAGGTCAGAGAACATGTCAGCACAAAAGAAAGAAAAGTTTAATCCAGTACGCATATACATTACGGAACTCTTGCCAAAACTTATAAAGTTCAAAACAACAATATTGTATAATACAACAAGAGACAAATTAACTGTAATTTTTTTATGAAAAGTATATTATAAAAGACAGTTTATAAAAATATGGATATGAAGACAGATTTATGTAATAAAATTAATATGAAGAAAATTGTTAATCTTGTTTCTTTTAAAATTTTCATGTAGACATCAAGAAATTGAATAAATTTATTTTCACCTCTTTTTAAAAATTCGAAAGTAATTTGATTTAATTTTTATAATTTACTTAACTATAATTTTTATTATTATTAAAATTGTTTAAGTAAAAAATGATAACGTTGTAGATAATAATAATAACAGAATTTTCATAATGAAATAAAACGAAAATCTCAAAAAAAGTGTTCGTAAATAAAATGATATATTACAATTACCTTTGTTAATTTTATTACATTTTTCAAATATGTATTGTATTTAGTTTATTTTTGTCAAATTGAAAACATTAATTAACACTCAAAGCAAATATATTTTAATTGAAAATTGTGTTTAAAAATCAATTTTGAAATATAATTATTTTACAATACAATTAATAGTCAATTTTTAAGTTTTTTTTAAAAAAAAAATAACATACATATTGAGGATATGATTGAAATATATTACAATATTTTTTTTCTATTTAATAAATGTTATTATATTTTTAGATAACACCATATTATAATTTCATAAGAACTTTGTATATTGATAAACAATTTGAAAAATATTGAACGAAATAAAAAAGTTTTTTCTATATTTATATACAAACTGCAAATAATATTTTAATATGCATAGATTTAAAAAAATAACCAAAATCTGAAATTAGTAGAATGGAATTTATTTACATTTATATTGGAAACGAAATATAGCTTTTTATTGTTTACTCTCTGCATCGTATATGGAATGGTTTAATTTTATTCAAACAAACAGATGTATACAATATCGAATAGTTTATATTTGTTTTCAAAACATACATATACACACATCATATATATATATATATATATATATATATACTAGTATATTCTATTCACTCCAACATTTTAAACCAAATTTTACGAAAATATTATAGAACAGATTATCAAATTGAGATAAACAAAAGATTATATGAAGATTTTGTGTTTGAGTAATCTATATCATGTTTGTATGAATTGTTTTTTAGTTGTTGTAAAAGTTTTTAGAAAACAGAACGAAAACTTTGTAATAGACGGCACTTTTTTGGAACTTCAGACAAATGCGTTGTAACGGTAAATAACTCCGTTCAACTTTTTTAATTACTTTTAATTATACATTGTTAATTATCCGTTTCTACTATACAACATTCACTTAGCAGATTGTAAAGTTATATTATATGTATTATGTATATTAAAATATTGTATCTTATTCCTAAATGTAACTTCATTCGTTGGAGAAATTTATGAAAATTTATCATTGTGCTTAAATTGAATTTATTTATTTAATATATTTCAAATTATATACATATATATATATATATATATATAACATCTTTCAATTTCGGTTCTTTCGAATTTCGTAAAAACTTACAACAAAGGTAGAGAGCAAAGAATATTAGACTCATATTTCATTGTTTTGTCATATATTCTCTTCTTCCCTTAACAATTTATGGGCTGACATTTATAATATTTGATACTAAAATCACAGTTTTGAAAAATTATATGTCCAATTGTGTAGAACTGATTTTTACAATACACTTTTATGAAAATATTATTCAATAGTTAGATAATAAAAAAATATTTTCCTAATAAAATAGTTTTAATAACATATATATATATATATATATATATATATATATATATATATATATATATATATATATATATATAATTTTCTTACTATGAAAACTTTGTATGATTATAAATATTAAATTAAAATAATTCGAAATCCTAAATATAAAATTAAACCAAAAATTGGAATAAAAATTATTAATAATATTAATTGTTATATAATAAATTACATATGGATAATATTCATATCCTTTAATAAAATATATAATTTTGCATTAAAAAACGTTTGAATGAAATATGGATATAAAATATATTATAAAATTAACTGGTTTTGTTTTCTTTAAAGTAATGTTAAAAAATAGAAATTATTAAATATTTAAAACAATTATCCAATTTCCAAAAAAGTATATACCATAAAAAAGAAATGTTTCAATAAATTTTTAAGAAACAAATACAATTTTAAATTCCAATTTAAATATTATATTAAATGACCTTGAATGACCACTGAAATTCACAGTATTATATATGTACATAAATTATATGATAAAAATTTAAATAGTGACTTTAAACTCTTAAGATCAGTCAAATAAATTAAAAACAACTCTTGAATTAAATTATGCAAATAAGAAAAGTAAAAATATTATTTCCTTTTTTTCTTTCTCTCCTCCACCCTTTTCTCTAAATATATAATCAATAAAACATTTTTTCTATTATTACAAATTGTTTTTAAAAAATTAGAATTCAAATATTAGAATTAATTTTACATATAGTTTCCAGGAAACTAAAACTATTTTTATTAACAAAGTTGGTAAAATAATTACTAAAGCATAAAAAGAAATTTATTTATTTTATGAACTTATTAACCTAAATATATATATATATATATATATATATATATATATATATATAAATAAATAAATAAATATATGTATATGTATATATAACATTATGTACATAAATTTGACATATTGCTGAGGTTTAAATAATTTACTAAATCATATATTATAATAAAAGTTTCAATACTAATAAATAATTTGTAGTCAAAGATATATTATTTTACAATTACTTTTTTTTAAAAAAATAATTAACTTCAAAAAAGTAGATAACATATTTGTAACTTGAATATCTTTTTGAATATCTAGTAATATTAAAAAACACAAAAAATATCAGCTTTAAAAAAGCAATATACCTTATTTTACAAACATTTGTTCTATCATAAAACAAGTAGACATATGTTTCAAAAACATACATTGGAAATGTATGCTCATTAACAAACTACCAAAAAAAATTGAATGAGTTAACATTATAATTTGAAAATTCGTTTGCTCTGATAATTACATTAACTGATAATCAATTTAACATCTCTTTTAACATGTGTTATATAGGAAATATTGATCTTTAATATATTTTATGTTTCTGTTAATTTTTTCTCTCCTGTGTTGTAATGGTTTTATTTCAGTTTTTACATATAAAAACATAAATAATGTGAAATATAGAGATCTAAAATTTTAAAATATATTCACAGAACAGTTTCTTTAAATTTATAAATATTATTTTTGTAGTATTTTTGTAAATATTGCATATCACTACAGAAAATATTAATTATCTGATAAAAATTTGCTAAATTATTTTAATCTACTATGAAATAATTGAATATAATTATATAATAAAATGCAATCATAGGTGTGTAAAACACTGTAACTAAAATTTTAATAATATAGGTACTAATCAATTTATATTCAATTAAAACTGTTAGTATATCCATTTTATCACTTCCTATTATTATTTTTTTAAAAAGTAAAAAAATTGTTTGAATAAATTTTATTTTAAGAAAGTGCGAAAAAATAGAATTGTTAAAAAAACTTAGAAAAAAATAAAAATGATTATAGTACCATAACTGCAGCACATAACCCAAATGATAGCTGCTCTCAAGGAAACTGCAAACAAAATTACAGAGATTACGTCGGTGAAATTTCTAGAAAGAAATTATGGTAGAAAAAAGCAATGAATATATACATACATACATATATATATATATATATATATATATATATTTGTTTTATATATATATATATATATATATATATATATATATATATATAAATCCCCTTGTTTGCTCATATATAAGATTAGATCTTAGTAACGTCCAAAAAGACCGTAATAAAAAAGAATGGATACTTTCATGCAAATACTCAATTTCGCTATATTATCCTCAGTATTATTGTAAGATATCTTTTGTATGATTTCATTGAATCTAGAAATTTGTATTTTTTAGAAATGCTATAAAAACTTAAAGTACTTCCATTTTTCTTAAAAATATGTTAAAATATTTTTCCTTTTTCTATTATTATATATTAAAATGAGTTGATTTTCAAATTTTGTATTAACGGTTAATCTACTTCATGATTTGTGTAAAAAAATAATAATAGCAAATGAAAATTTAATAAAAATAAATATTAAGACAAGTATTTTTTTTAATATTATTTCAACTAGTAACAATTGTCTTAAGGACGATTAAATTGATTATTGTTAGAATGATTTATTTATTGAATCTTATTTATGTGTTAAACAATTTTAATCTTGAAATTAGTGTAGGTATAAGTAGATACACACACACATGTACATATATATATATATATATATATATATATATATATATATAAAATTTTTAATGTAAAATTAATTTAAATAAAAATTTTATATTTTGTTGTTTATTATAAATAAACATAATATTTTCTATCATTTTATAATATAAATTATTTATTACTTTTTGAAACATTTCTAAAAAATAATAACACTTTTTTTCAATATAGACTAATACTTTTTTTCAGCGAGTCAATTTTTTAAATATAATTCAAATTTCTAAAGTTGAACATATTTTTATGTTCAAAATTTGTTCATTAAATAAAATGCTCTATATTTGTTTAACTACATAGTTAATACTATACTTAGTATTTTATTTCAATAAACTTGTAATAGAATAATTTTAAAATATTTTTTGTATTTCAATCTGGAATATTTGTATACATGTCTATGTACACGTGTTCTTGTTCACAAATATTATATTATATTTCAATTTACAGATTGAATTTTTATTATAATGTGTATATATTGATATATATATATATATATATATATATATATATATATATATGCATTTTTAACAAAAGAGAAATATATATATTAGAATTTGTAAAATAAACCGTGAGACAAAGAATTCGTTAAACGACTCGTTACAGTAGTAGACTAACAAGAAAACGGTTTACTTAAATTGCAATTCGTTGCGTTCAAACTACCACTACTACATCAACTAAAGTTTAAGGATATATACTTCAACAGGTTGGTAATAATCGTTTGGCGATAATGCTTAAATTATAGTTGTTTAAGAGTTGTAACTTGTTCTAAAAGTTAGAATGCGCCTGTTGTGTACTTTATCGTTGACATTGACTTTAGTAACAAGTTAAGAAGTTCAAATTGTCTACACTTTATATAAAATTAATTAAGTAACTGTCGAATTATATGTATGACTTTCTCAGGTGAATATTATTTATTTTGTTATTATATATATATATATATGTATAAATATATATATATATATATATGTATAAATATACTACGAGTATAAGACTTATGAAATATATAATATTATAACCCTTTTTAGTCAAAAATTTATTTTTAATATGTCATAAGAAAAAAATTTTGAAGAAATCAAATTTTTTTACTATTTCATGTATTATGTTTGTACATATGTTTCTCTCTCTCTTTCTCTCTCTCTCTCTCTCTATATATATATATATTAGGTGGGCAAGTATCTCCCTTTCGCTTTTTTTTTATTTTTATTTTTTTTTTTTTTTGTACATAGCTGCGAAATTCAAAAGACCAGAAGGCGGAAGGGAGATATTTGCCAACCTAATATATATATATATATGTGTGTGTGTGTGTGTGTGTTTAAAATAAACACAAAATAACATTTTAATTATTAATAAATTATTATAGTAATTACAATAAATATATCTACGTTTATAATTTATATTTAACAAATAAGTTCAATTTTTTAGCTAATAAGAAAAAATTTAATACATTTATTTTTTTGTGCTAATTGGCAATTTAATCCTAATTTACTTGTATTTCTTTTTTAAGTACACTCTAACAAGCTGAATGTTTTAAATGGCATTAATTTAATTTATAATCAAAATATTTCATAAATCTACTATTATAATATTAAAATGTATTTAATAATTTAAAAAATATATTCATTATTGAAACATTGATTTTACCAACTAAAAAATATTTTTTTCTAATTTTGTATTTCCTAGTACAATATTACTAGATATAAAAATTAACGACAAATTGTAATTTTTTAGAATAAAATATTTTATAAATTAAGAAAGTTAATAAATATTGCTTAAATGCTTATAATATTAGATTGGCAAATATCTCCCTTCCGCCTTCTGGTCTTTTGAATTTCGCAGCTATGTACAAAAAAAAAAAAAAGCGGAAGGGAGATACTTGCCAACCTAATATTACTTTTGTTTAAATTTAAATATAAAAATATTACTATGAAATGTTTATAAATTTTACTTTGAATTTCTAAGAAAACAATTTTAAGAAATGTAATTTCAGATAAATATTTTTTATCGATTATATCTAGTTTTAAAACGATACATGCAATATATTTGTTTGTAAATATGTTGAATACATTTTATGACTTAAAAATTGTAAATAAATATAAATCAAAAATATCATATTTTATTTAGAAAAATATTCATCACTAATTCGACTATAGAAGTTTAACAGAATTTAATAGGAGATTATACTACGACCTTCCTTATTCAGTATAGATTGTCTTAATGTAATGAATGTATGTAAATATTGTTAAATATATGAAAAAACAACATTTTTTATTTAACATTTATCTATAACAAGAACTAACAATAAATAATTATTAAATAACGATATAAAAAATATTCAAATGTTTGTTAACTTTTTCAAACATATTTATCAGAATTTTTCAATACAATTATTTTTCTCAGTTGTAATAAAACCAAAAAAATGCTACTATTGTTTGATCAATAACTTAAATATACATATTATTACAGTTATCAACTCGATGCACTCTACTTGATATGAAATTGTGTAGACGTTCTCGTTTCTAAATAAATTATTCTAAGATATATAAATTATTTAATGTTGAATACTTGAATACTGAATTTTTGTTCTTATTTCTTTGGTTATAATAATAAATATTTGAATATTATTTTCTTTCGTGTTATATTCTTCAATTATAGTCTGTTGAAATGGCGATGTAAATAACATCTGTACATACATACATACATACATACATACATACATACATACATACATACATACATACATACATACATACATACATACATACATACATATATATATATATATATATATATATACATACATACATACATACATAACGTACCCTCGGGACGTTTATTTAAATATATCATGAAATAATGATATACAGATCTTTTTATTTTATAAACAACATTTTCCCTATGTTATTTTCATATTTTTTTCTGAAAAATCTTTATAAACTTTTATATTTTATTTTTCAATATTTGCAAACAATTACTTGTTTATTTTACTGTTTAATGTTTTATAAAAATGTTTAGTAAATTATAGTAATTTTGAAATTTTAGTTTTTTAATATTATTAAAAAATATAATTATTGTAGGATCATAATAACAATACTATTATTTTTTTTAAAAATTATTGATTTTTTAATATATAATATATTACGAGTTACTTTTTAACTTTAAATAATTTCTAATTTAAAATATAATTTCCAATTATAAATGACTAAATTAATATCACTTTGGATAAGAAATAAATACTCTTTCTCTCTCTTTTCTCTCTATACAAAAATGTATATATATATATACATTTTTTATATTCATTCAAAACAATACCTTTCATATTTTTTATAATTCGCAATATATAGATACAGAGTAATTATTGTGCTATTAAAATTCATTTCCAAGAAAACATGTTTAAAGCAATGCAACAAAATGAATATAATTTCTATTCGTACATACATTTAAATATTTTAATATTTAATTATAACAACTTATGAAATATGGATACAAAAATATTTTTTTATGTATATAAAAATCAAATAAATAATAATTTTAGCATGTTGTTTTGATATGCATAAGCAAGAAAAATATTTTTCAATATATTTTTTAATCATTACATATAGATTTTTATTAATAATGTAAGTGTCTATACTAATTTTTATATTTCTTAATATTTTAATAGTAAAAGTAACACAATTATTTATAAATGATGATATTTGTTTAATAAATATTTTTTAATGTCAAAAATATCATTTTTGATTTTTCGGTTCAAGAAATCTTTATTTATTAATTATCTGTTTAGTATATTATAAATATAATTTTTTATGACAAAAATTAATTGAGTGTCACATACAGATATTTTTTATGTACAATATATGTATTGTGTGTGTGTGTAAATATTTTATAAATCATACTGATAATTGGAGTTTACAATTAAAACAACAAAAAATATTTTTTTACTTATACTATACAAGATATTTTTAATTTAAAATATCTGCTATTAGCACAAGATATTTAATTAAAAAGATAAAACGTTTGTATAAATTTCAGTTAATGAATCCTTATTCTTGGAAAATAATTTTACACATTTGATATAGGACACTATGCAATTACTATGAACTGCGATACGAAATTAAAAGAACGTTGTCCTATGTTAATAGATGCTTAATAATTTCTTTTGTCTATTGAATGTGATCTAAACTGAATTTTGCCTAAATACATAGGTGAACCTTCTCTTTTGTCTATAAAATCCTTTTCATTATACTATACCCTTTTTCCACGTGTATACAAATTGACGTTCTCGGTACACAGAAAGAGACGTACGCCGAAACTGAGAAGATTAGGTGTTGTTTCAGTATTCAATGTAGCCTTTTTTTAGATTGGGCAATATTACACACGGCCAACGACGTAATATGCTTTTTTATGAAAAACGTTTTATTTAATAGTTCCTTTTTATTCATATAAAAATGGAAACTACAAGAATATTTAATATATTTTTAGACACGACGAATTTGGTTTACTTTGTTAGAATATATTCGCATATATATATATGAGAAATTTTCATTTGTATAATAATATTAAATTTCAATCAAATATATTAAATTTACATTCTATTCAAACTTGAATATATGAATATTAAAATAGTATATATATATTATCTGTTTGTACAGCTTTCATTATCATATAATTTATATCCAAATATTTTATTAAATAAATATATTCTTTTTATTAAATAAAAATACTAAATATAATTCCACGTTAGATGAAATATAATTATATTTATATTAAAACAACTTTTTTAATAAAAAAAGTAATAGATGAATTTAAACTTAAGTCAATATTTTTTTAAAAAAATATTTTCATTGTGAAAAAATTATAAATGGAAAAAATATAAAATATTATGCTAGATTTATTATTAAATATGGTTTATTATAAATTAAATAATGTAATTATTAACATGAAATAAGTGATTATTAAAATTTAATTTTTTTATTTTCATAATAATAATATTTGTTTATTTTAATAATTTAAAAATTGCATTAGAATTGAAATACTATATTTGATTTATTTAATGGTTATAGTACAAATTATAATAAAATAAATATTATTAAAATTATGTATAAATTTAAAATTTTAAGGAAATTACTTATTTTTACATTCGTACGAAATATATTTTTATATCAATATTATTTTCTCTCCCATTTTTAGCTTAAAGTAGTTATTTTTTATAAAATTAAATTTCTGAAGATATAAGACTCAATTAATAATTTATTTGTTGTTTTCCATTACGTTTAATAATATGAAACATAAAAGAGACAAACAATTTTTTAACATTGAAAATTAGTAAAAAATACATTTTTACTTAATTATTACAGTTGTCAATAAAAACATTATTTTTTATTATATGTTTGAAAAAATTAAACAGAAATGAAATTATAAAAAAGAATTTTATTTAAACCATTTTAATAATGGTGATTTTTTTGAATTTTCTAATTAACATCATTGAAGAATTGTTAAAATAATTTTATATTCTGAATATTTGCACTAATTATAATTATTTTTCGTTGCCAAAATTAAAAAAGTTTTTTAATTCATTTAACCACCAATTACATATAAACAGAAAACAAAGTTATATTACAGAGTACCCAAAATTTTCGATAAAATTCAGAATGTACATTATAATTTTTATTTAATCAACGTAAATAACAAAGTTTTAAAACCATAAATCACATCGATTTCGAACAAAATAAAATAGTTAACTTTTATTTCACCGTACCTTATTTACTGCTGTCAAATCAAAACCATGAAAGTGAAACTTGATTATAACCGATCTCAAATAAGTGTCAAAATTAACAACCTGTACAGGGATCCACTAGGCAAAAGGCTTTTAATATAATTGGTTTTTAGCGACGTTTGCACAGTTATGCTTTTAATATAATTGAAATGGTCTTTAATTCAATTGCTTAGACGTCACATTCGAAGTGAAAGTTTTATTATATCGGATACTCTAGTTTGGTCAACACGTTAAGCTTAGTGTCAGAACATTTATTCGCTAATGTTGTCATCAAACAGTTTTTACGTATGTTTCTTGCAAAGTTTTTATAAACTTAATAAGTTTCTTAACACTTATATATATATATATATATATATCTGTGTGTGTGTATATGAATGTATATGTTTTCTGAATTAAAATGCTAAATTATTACGAAAACAACAATTTCTACAACTTTTATATAAAATCTTGTGCTATTCGGAAGTGATGTTTTTGTTGAAAACTGAAAAGTTTTATTCACGAATTTTTTCACTTATAAAAGAAATTTCCTGCTAACTTTTACAGTATAGCATTTTCAATTAAAGGTAAGAACACGTCTGTACATGAACAATCATCTTCTTGTATTTTATGAATTTAAGACTGACATTATGACAGGTTAAATTATTTTCAGTACCAATTTGTTCATTCAGTTTTCAAGTTAATTTATAATTATAAATATATATATATATATATATATATATATATAAATAGTTGGTTTAATTAAAACCTTAGATTGAATCTTATGAACAACGTTTGTTATATCAACTCTGTAGACAAATATTATTGATTTGTTGTCATCGTGTTAATGATTTTAATGAAATCACAAAAAAGTGTATCTAAAAATAGAAAAAAAAACTATACAAGTTTTTGAAAAACATATCTCAATAAAAAAAGTTCATCTGAAAAAATGTTTTATATATTTGAGAAAATTTCTGAAATAAAAACGTAATGAATTATATATTGACTAAAATATTTGCAATTAAAAAATAAATATTTTTCATTTTAACATATCTTTAAATATTATATTATTTAAGTATAATCAACAAATATATTTTTAAAATTACATTAAATGTATACAAGTTTAATAAATATATAAAAATAATATTAATACGATTATTATTATTAATACTCGATAACGTGTTCTTGTCGATAAAAAAATCCAACAAGTTTTTATATTTGTAACTATTAGAAAAATTCTTACATATATATATATATATATATATATATATATATATATATATATATATATATATATATATACAAAATATAGATATATCGATCATTGCGATATCGTTCTATGAACGAATTTTTTAAACTTATTTTTCATTGAACGTCTATCTACAAAGAAAATTGAACATTACATCATTTTATTGACAGGCTAAAAAAATTGTCTGCGATCGTATTTTACTCTTTATAGAACGTACAAATAATTAAATTAACTGTTTGTTTGAACTTTTTTAATATTTTTTGTCATATTAATTAAAATCGTTACGAACGATAAAAGTAATCAGTTTTGTCTTATATTAATTAAAAATGAGAGAACGATTAATCACTTATTTTTAATAGAATGATATATATATATATATATATATATATATAACATTATATATAAAAATATATTCTTTATATTTGTATTAAAAAATATTTTTATATTCAAAGATATATTAGTAAAAATGTAAAAATTCATAAGTCGGTTCTGTTTTTTAAAACAAAATATAAGTACCAATAACAATAAAAGTTCTGGTGAAAAAATGAAATATTGAATCAGGGTTATGAAAACGCAATGAATAGCTGTTGATTACTTTTATTGACGAAAACTGAACGAATCTCATCTATTATTTATTAGATATCAAGAAAAACTGTCAGTTGATAAGTGCTTCAAATCAGTCATTTTATATAACTAGAAAAGAATAAAAATAAATAATGTGGGTATTTCACATTATAAGAGAGAAATTGACATTTAATACCACAATATTTTTTTGTGATATATATATATATATATATATATATATATATATATATGTATATATGAATTTTGTTGATACCGTATTTACTAATAAAATAATTTCACTAATAAACATAGTATTTATTTATATTTTAATCGTTTATTTCTATTTCATACAAATAATTGAATTAAATAATTAATAAGTGAATTAAATACAAATATTTTATACAAATAATCGTTTATTTCTATTATTGAATTACTTTATATTTTATGAAGTGAATATTTTTTTATTAAACTATATTGAAATTTGTATTTACACTTATTAAAATATATATTTGCACTTATACATTTTAGTATGATTATTTAATTATGCAAATATATGTTAATAAATTATTTTATATATATATATATATATATATATATATATATATATAACAAAAATAATTATAAATATATATAATAAAAAAATTTTTATCTCACCAATAAATACTTTATATTTTCATTTATTAATATTTTATAATCATTTTTTTTATTTTAGAAATGAAATAAAATATAAAATAAAAATTTTCTTATTTTTGAAAACATTCATACATTTAGTAGTAAAGATAATGTGTATATTTTTATTTTATGGTTCACAATTACTTTTGTCGTTGTTTTTTATGATTGTTAATGTTGACATTCATTACATAGTTTGACGTTGATCTATAGTGTAACTTTATGTATTTTCCGTTTAACCCAGTATATGTATGTATATTACAATAAATATTCTTGAGAAATGTATAACGCAACTAACTCATTACGCTAAAATATTTCATTTTATATACAGTTCTACATAAAGAAAGCACTTTAGTGTTTTCTTTATATGGAAGTAAAAATTGAAATATTTTTATTCGAAAATAAAAAATATTCTA
>CP092091.1:14123056-14323056 GCA_029203775.1 Neoneuromus ignobilis | reverse complement strand
AAAAATGACTATAAAGATAAAAAAAGGATTAATAATAGATTTTTTTCATAACATATTGGAAATATGAAATATAAATTAAAATCATTTTAGAATTAAAAAAATAAATAATAAAATGTGATAAAATCAGTAACAATATTATGATTAACAGAAACTTATTAAAAAAATATCGATAATCGTTTGTATTTCTATGAAATTTAAAAAATGAGCTGATACAAATTAAATCGAAAATGTTTGTAATTACCAATATAACAAAGATTTTTATAAAATAAATTTTATATACATCTTACACAATTACTTATATTTATAATTTGATTCGTTCAATTTTCCTTGAATTTTCATTATGGAATTTTGAATGTAAATTCAATTATCATATATTAAATAAAAAATTCAAATAATTATGTTATTACATGAATAAAATATCTACTAATGTATATATATATATATATATATATATATATATATATATATATATATTTGTGTGTGTGGTGTATAGCATAATTAAGATTAAAAGAGAACAAGAGATATGTGCTATGATCCTGTCATCACGTCCTATAGGTCACGTTTCGTGGTCTCATGTATCATTGTCTTAACATGATATATATTAATATGTAAGGTAATAATATTATATATATATATATATACAATGTATATAATATTAGTTTACTTATTCTTTATAACCTTTTCAATTTGATATTAAATACAATTTATTAGTTGTTTTTGAACTGTGGCTGATTCACTTTACATTTTGTAAATTATACATTTGTGTAAATTAAATACAATTTTGAAAATAACATAAATTTAAATTTCATATGTATATTTTGAAAAATTATTAAAAATTAAAATCAAATTCCATAAAAAAATTTAAATTAAAGTGGATGAAACATATTTTACATTTTTGGTTACGATGAAATATTGTCAAAAAATCAGTATATATATTTTTTTTATTTTATTAATTTTTTAAATACACATTTAAGATAAAATTATTATTTGTAGACATAGATTATTGAATATTATAAATATATTTATATTTTGAAAATTATAAAAAATATATGTAAAACAAATTACAACTGATAAAAAAAATTAAATATTTTATTATTTCATTTAAATTAATTATTTAGAAAGAACATTAATTCATTAAATGTATTTAATTATAATATCAAATTATAACTGTGAATATTTTTCAATATTAATTGTTTAATTAATATATATTTGTAACAAAAAACATCAATCACATTTTAATAATATCGTAGGTTTGAGTGCAAAATATTGTTTTTTTAATTTAAATGATTTTTATAAAAATATTTCTCAATATTTGTTGTCATGTTTTCAAATATAAATTATTTTCATATGATACTGCCAACGGTTTTTAATTTTAAATTACATGTTTGTGTCAAATTGATTTTCAGTAATTTTTTGTTCACTTAATGTAAATTTCATACGCTCTATGTTATCAAATTTAATAATTTTATTGGAAAGTAAAATTAAACAATAAAAAAGAATTTAAAAATAAATTGTTATGTTATATAAACCATCGAAGACTCAGTGTAACAACTACACTATACAAGATAATTTTTAATAATGTTACGTTTAATTACGAAAATATCAAAAGGTCTGAATGAAAACTCAGACATGGATCGTATGATTTTCAATACAATACATACGATTTAGGTTGCACAGAATGTGCTAATCAGATTATAGATCGCTTATTATAATTATTATTATTACGAATAATTTTAACATAGTTAAAAACAATATATTATCATAATATTATAACCAATCAGTTCATAAAGGATTTGCTTACACGTAAAGAGAATCTTATTAATAATTATCTTCAAATCGTTTTTTTTTTTAAGTTACTGAATTGTTACAATGCAATAAATATTTATCTTAAATTTTATTTAAAAAGAACACAAATCTATTTTTGCTATAAATATGTTAAATAAACAAATATTTTCATATTTTTCACTATTTTTATTTAATTTATTTTCAATAAGTATTGATTTTTTTCAAAAATACTTATAAATTTTAAAACATTTTTCATTGGTTAATCTTTTATAAAGATAAAATAATATAAGGCTACCCAAATAGTTAATTATTTTTTAATAACAATTTTTAATTCTTGATCTATTAAAAAAAAGTTTTATATATAAATTATTCATTTAAAATTGAAATTAGTTTCAAAACTATAAAATATTTTCCATAATTATTTATATTCCTCCATTAAAATTTCACGTTTCATCCTAAACTGAAAACGTAAGCACTTTCTGAATATCTAAATATACTATTAATTCTATGAATATCTTTATGTGTAAAATCATTCTCAGATGTATTTCCATGAGGGTCAGTAGATGAAATAGATAAATTTAATAATATAGAAAGCTGTAGTAATACATAGCTCAGAGAAACAGGTCAAAGACAAAGTAAGAGTAAAACTTATGATGGAGAATTAATTTTCGGTGTTATGATCACTAACATGAAAGATATAATTAAAACAAGTTTCTATCATATTAATATTCCAAATAGACACACACATACACACAGACAAATATTATATATATATATATATATATATATATATATATATATATATATTGAGAGTATAAATATTGAAATAGTAACACAACCATTATTTAGTTTTCTATTCCATTAAAATATTGTAACAGAATATAGGTAAATTTAATTTGCATAAATTTATAACTGTTTTAATTAATAAGAAAACTCTTTACAATAATTTATTAAAAATTTACAATCAAAATAAAAAACTTACATAGATTTGCTACAAAAAAATAATTTATATAATAGAAATAGAATTTTTAATTTAAAATATAAAATATGATGAAAATAATATATATAATACAATAAAAATTTGAAAAGATATATGAAAATATATAAATTGTGTAGGTTTAAAAAATTTTATAGAATATAAAAAAAACAGTTTGACATTTACAAAATATATTTAGGAAATAGGTCACAATATAGGTATTATTAAATATTGATGTAATAAAAATCAAAAGAAAATAAAAAATATATATGAGAAAAAGTCAAAGTGTGTCAAAATAAAAATATTTTATTAAATATATGAATTCAATAAATAAACAAGGATATAATGTTTTCAATAGTAGAAATAAATAATATTTAATTTTATTACTACAAAAATACATCTAATTTATTTTTCAATAATTTATGTAAAATAAACATTTTAATTGACACAAGTGATTTAACCTCTTATGAATTAACAAGAGATGATCCAAAAATAAAAATGAAAAATTTAATGGGACAAAAATATAGTGTATATATTTTTCAATTGTATACAAAAATAAATTAATTACACAAATATATATATATATATATATATATATATATATATAAAATAATTTTAACAAATTAAAATTTGTTATCAAACAAGAGACTAAAAATGAAAAAAATATAAAAATTAAAAATATTTTTCTCAAATAAAATTTTAACACTTTTGTAAAACATAATAGAAACTTCTAATATTTAAAATAACTAACTAGTTTTTATGATTTCTTGTCTTTTATATACTGATTGTAACAGTTTGAAGTAATGTACAAATATAAATGTTTTAAATGACTACATCAATGTATACATAACAATAACGTTTACAAGACAATGTAATAGCAGTTTTGAAATCATTCAAGCATGTTTGAGATACGACTTTAAACTCACTATTGAAGCGACTGTATTTGCTATTAAAGTTTATATGGATATACTTGAATACAATGAAATTTAATTACCTTAAGTCAACATTGTAAGTTTTTTTAAAATGCAAAAAATATTTTAACACATAATTAAAATTGAGATATATATATAATATATCAGTAAATAAAGTGAATAATGTGATTATTTAATATTTTTATAAAATCTTATGATATTAGGGTAATTCATAAATAAAAGTACTAAATATTAAAATAATAGAAAAAAATACGAGTACTAAAATACAATAACACAGTTTTAAAATAAAAATAAAATAATAAATCATTGAAAATAAAAAAAGTAAAGAATAATTGATTATATTTTTGTAAAAAGAAGAATAAGCTAAAATAATAAAAATGAAAAAGTGAGTAAACTAAATAAATAAGGCGATTACCACAGCTGCGTGTATAAATAATTGATGATGGATAATGAATTTTCATTTGTGTTAATCCACAACACCAAGAAAAAAAATATTTACTGAAGATGAAACACGTTAGTAAATTTTAAACGAATAATAAAAGTTATCATTTTCAAGTAATCTTAATACAATTAAAACATATTTACTGTAATTAAAATTGTATTATTTATTTTGTAATTAAAATTGTATTCATGCTAAAAGAGTAGATTTTATGGTGTAGCGTACAATTATATTTCTTATTTAACTTTTATATAAAAATCTGATTAACTAGATTTTATATATGTAATGTGTGAGTGTATGATAAACAAAAATAATTTTCAAAATCAATTTTATTTCACAAAATATACAAATTAATTCCAATTATCAATGGTTTTGTTCTATTTCTATAGACAAATGCATACAATAGCACCATACGAATAAAAAAAATGTTTAATAAGAGATTTATTTCAAATCTATTTACAAATAAATACAAACAAATGTAGAATTGAATCATTTTTATATAATAGCTTTTATTTCATTGTCATTTATTTAAAATGTAATATTTTGATATCATATTATTTTATATAATTCACTTAAATACATTCAGCTCTTTTATAAAAATAAAATGAGAAGTTTTATATTATTAAAAATTGTTCTAAAATTATATATTTTTCCGAGAAATAACTACTCTAATAAAAATAAATATGGTCAGTTAAGAGCTTAGTATTTATTTAATTTTTTATAGTTAATTTTTTAAACATTACAGAATAAAAAAATAATAAATAAAATATAGATATATTAATTATTTTAAGACTGATAATAAATATACTATAAAATAGCAATTATTGAATCAAATTGTTACAAAATAATGAAATGAATTCTGTGACACGACAAATAAATAAATTAAATATTACAAAAATATTATAATGTAGACTTGATTAAAAAATGACAGTTTTGAAAAAAATATTTTACATAAGCAAATTATAAAATGAGGTTATATTTCAACATTATAATATTACCAATATCTCTTATAAGACAATTTTATTTCATAGCAAATTTTTTATAATTGTACAATATTTAATTAAACCATCAGATGTAGAAATAAAAAAATATAAATACACATGTTTCAAAATATATGTACACATGAAAATGATTAAAATGTATATGAATTAATATAAAATTTCTATTAAATTTGTAGTGGGATCTTTTAATAAAATCAGTACGCAACATACACATAATTTTGTATGATGCCTTTGGCACCAAAGTTTAAAGAAAGCAATGTTGTTGACTTTGTTGTCTTGAAACTTATATTATCTGATATAAACTTACAATTTTCCAACTAATATATATATATATATACACTGGCATTCTAATATTAAAATCACAATTCAAGTATATCTGTTACAAAGTTTAACATTTGATGAACAAACATTTTAATGTAAACAAATTAATTAAATAAACAAATCTGCAATTTCACGAACATGTTTCTTCTTGGATAATTCCTGCTAAGAGATTACAGAGAAAGTAATTTGAAAAATTAATTCATCTGAAAATATTTTAAACAAGATTATTTGTAGCAATTACTTTATAAGAATAATTTTCATTGAGGTTTTACATGTTGTTTATTAAAAAAGTCACAATCATTTCTAATTAACTAAAACTATTAAATTATATATATATATATATATATATATATGTAATCATTATAAATAAACACAGACAATTATTTATAAGCTTTATCCCTTGAATTTATTAAAAACGAATAAAATATACTTGCATATATTTTTTATCGTTCATTAACTGCAATAATAGCATCATATATGACATTTTGCGTTAAAAATTATCTAAAGATTTTTTTTTTTAAAAAAAGCAGATTAATTAAACCTATTTATATCAATACATATACTAATTTTTTAATAACCCATTTACATGTCAAAATATTTGAAATATTTGACTTTAACACTAGGAGGAACATTTTAATATATTTTTTTATCATTCAAGCATATAAAACTTAATTCTTATACCTTCCTTGAATTAATTATTAATTTATCTTTAAAGAAATATATTTTTTTATTATATTATTTTTTTATTTTATTTTACTAACATTTTTAAATAAAAATTGTATTTGAGTTTCTTTTACTCTTAGTTTTAATATTTTGATTGTGTTAAAAAATAATATACTTTTAAATGATATTTTTGATTTATTTTCTTTTTTAATATTCTATTTGTGTAATAATTTTTAACAATGCCACATATTAAAATACTGCATTGCACTATTTGAGTTATATTATATTTTACAGCGTTAAATCTTTTTGCTGTTAAAACACAATCGAAATCATTGTTTATTTTAATAGATGTTTTATATACATTTAATTACTAAGCCTAGCAAAATTGTTGTAAAATTTTGAAAATTACTCAAAGTAAAATATTAAATACAAATCTTGTTATCTCCACAAAATTTTGTATGCAACAAAATTATTGTTTCCTCTTTGAAGCATTAGATTTCTAAAATGCATTATATTGTTTCTCGTTGTAATTGCTTCTAACACACATCTAAAACTAATTTCACAGTACAATAATGACTTAATGACGCTTTTATCATGCCTTTTAGTACGAAATGCTTATAGTAAATGAATTCAACAAATGATTAACATCAGTTATATCACAATGACGATTATAACATTATATTTGATGGATATGTGTGTCCTGTGTGTGTGTATTAAATATGAAAAATATATTAATCTCCATTTCCGCAAACTCAACAAAACGTTTTTTATTATGAGCAAATATTTCAATATTGTTATCAGCTGAATAAATTTCAAAACAATTATAGTTTAAATTTGAATAAATTTCAAAATAGTAAAACAGTTATAGTTCAAATATAAACAACTGTTTGAAATAGAAAAATTAATAACAATAGTTATAATTAAAAAAGTAGATCATTGTTCGATACTCCTTTACCTCTCCGTCTTTTTCTAAATCTTTTACTGAAAATTCACGATTTTACCTCTTGAAAAGTCTACTAAAAAACTTTAAAATCATATACTTAAAGACTCACTGACAAAGTTTTATTAAAACTACTAACTTTTTCACTGAAAAATTCAATAGTTCTAGTGTAAAAATACATATTTCATTTTAAACACAAATTCCTCTGTAAAAATCAACATTCGTTAAATAGTTATTTATTATTGTTCAATTTATTTTCATTATTTTAGAAATATAAATAATTTTCTCGTTATTATTTTTACGTTACAGTTTTATTTCAATGTATTTTTTAGTTCATATAACACAATTTAAATAGTATTTTTTTATTTCATGTGAATTAAGAATTAAATTTAAAATAATATATAATTACGTACTAAAATACAAACGAACTTTGATTATAAATTATTTTTTTATTTTATCATCAAATTATTACACAACAAAAATCTACAGTAACAAATTTCATTAAAAACTTTTTATAATTTCGCAAAAATATCACTATATTAAAATAACGTATGTAAGAACGATAACATTGTTAATAAAATTAAATTTTATATCATAATTAAAAAATAAAAAATCTGTGTTTTTATAAATTAACCTTGACAAAATATTACTAACTTTAATATTATTGGAACGTCTTCAGAGAGATAAGAAACAGTAATTAACAATGAAAAAAAATTATTAAATTTAACGTGAACATAAAAAAATAATTATAGTTAATAACTCTGTTGATGACATTATGTACAGTACAATACGAAATTAAATACAATCAGTAGCTCTCGTCCAGACATGATAATTTTTATTGGTAAAATTCATCCATTAAAATAAGTAATAAAAGTGTAAAATGTATCAAATAAATATTGATAATGAGAATTTGATAGAATTAACTGTGTAATTTATGTTAAATAAGTAAACGTGGACATTTTTACTGCCATTTGTAATGTACTAAAAGGAAAATTTTAGACAAACAAATTTATTATGAAAATTCAATATACTTTATTATTTATTTTTAATATATATATATATATATATGAGTATCTTAAATATAGTGAAAAATAATAAGTATTGTTAAAAATAGAATAATATTTTAATTAAAAATAAACATCTACTAGATAATTTTAAAAATTCTATCAGTATTTTTATTAGATAAACAACATATAATAGTTTAAAGATGTTATCTTACTATAAAATATATTTTTCACTTCGTTAACTATAATTCAAAAGGTACTGCATATCTCCACAAAATCGTTTTATATTTTTTGACAGTGAGTTTACTATCTATTTTAATTAATCTACGACTAAAACACAGATACACACGCCTCTGTGTTTTAATATTATATAAATTGCTATTCATCATTTCTATTTATCACAAAAGTACACGAAACTTGTATTTTATTTAACAGCAGTTTATAAAAATATTAGCAGAGAAAATATAAACGATTAATTTTACTTGATATTTTTGTCATTAGGACAGATATATTATATTGCATATTTTTTGAATACTTTTGGTTTTTAATTGATCTTTAAATCTATTTTCTATTTCTTATAATAATTTTATTTTCTTATTAACTTTTGGAAAATTACATATTGTTATTAATTTTAGTAACAAATAGAAGTACCTAAAGATATACAATTAGTATTTTTCTGTTTATCATTTTTCAAATGTAATTACAAATTCTAGAATTAAATTTGTTTAATTTTTTAACAACCGAAATTTTATCTATTCATCCTACTTTGTAAATAAAGAAAAAAATATGCATCTGATTAATGTAATATCTAAAAACAATATCAAAATTATTTTTATCATGAGATGGACATATTTTGAGTATTTTAAACTACGAGGAGTGAAATATATAAATGTAAAATTCAAAAATGAATTTCTAAACTTGAGATTTCAAAACTAAAACTCCTGCCAACAAACTTGTTATAATAAACAAATGTATTGTTGTTATTATTATTTTTATATATACAATAAAAATATCTTAAGTTACTTTTATACATACCTATTCATTTATAAAATCTATATATAGTATAAAAAAAGTGAACTCAATTTTATAAAAAAAATATATTTTATATTTTTAAGTAACTATTCAAAAAATAATAAATTAAGATTGAAACATGAATTAAAAATAATGTTTAGTTATTGTTAGCTCGCTCATATATATTATAATTAATATTTATTACTGTATGCACTAAAATATTATTTATTATACACATGTTAAAATAAAGCACAGGTATCAAAACATTAGTAAGCATGTAAAGAAAAATATATATATATATATATGCATGCATGTATGTATATGGATATTTATAAAATTCTACAAAACATAACACAAAACACAAAAATACACATAGTATTTTGCACATTGTATTTCCAATTATTTGTTTTTGTTTTCTCTATTGAAAAACCAACAGCGTCTGTAGCTTGTTAATTCTCATGATATGGTATCAATAGACTGTATGTTTCGATTAAGTTCACATATGGAATTGATTTTTTAAAAAAAATGTATTGTGAATTACAGTAACTATACTTTTTAGATAATAATACATAAAATTTAAAAAAATAACATTACAATGAATGATATTTATAAAACATATAAAAATAATAAATTATATATATAAATTATTTATCTTATATTTCAAATCACTGAATTTTATTATTTTTATTTTTAAAAACACATCTAATTAATTTTAGAGTAGTTACACAAAAATTATTTTTATTATACATTTTTACTTTCCATTTAATTCACTATCTCATCTTATATGAAATTTATTTAATTAATAGTCCACTGCCTATAGAAGTTACTAATTCTTTAAAAATTACAAATTAATATATATAATATATTATATATATATATATATATATATATATATATACTGATAAATATTATTTTAAAATATTATAAAAATATATTTCAGATATTTACATTGTAAATACAAATACATTTTTACATTCAAGTTAATTTCATATCATATAGTTTCATATTTACCATTACTCTTTTATATATTATTTAATAATCCACTACTTTGTTTTTTATGTTTAATAAAAAAACATTTCTGTTAATACCTTTTATCTTTTATATCAAATGTTTTACTGACATGTAACAAAGTAGAACTTTAATACAGAAAGATTTTTTACACCACATTTTATATCCACATGTTACCGCTTACAGTTTATAGCTCAATAATAATATAGTAATACAATATTTGTAACAATTGTCGAATAATAACGAAATGTTGCAAAATGTATTTTTATTAACTATTTTTTATAAGAAATTAAAATCTGAATACTTTTAATTAAGTATATTTTAACGATATGATATAAAAATTAAAAGTAACACTTTTATAAAAATTTTATGTTTTAAAATAATTTATTCATATAATAAATAATAACTTGGCGATAAAAAAATTAATAATGCATACACAATATGTTATATAAAACAATTAAAGATATCTTGATATAATGTTTTATCGTATTTTGGTAAAAAAATAATTTTTAATAAAAAAACTAATGATAATATTTTAAAAGAAATTTTAATGATTATAAATATATCTATGTAAAATACCTAAATCAGTAAAAATTCTAGTAATAAGATTTTTTCATAATTTCACTTTTCCATCTACCACATTGGACTTAAATTTATTATATACATATATTGTTTTGTACTTAATTATTTTACAAATATATTTTACTCTTCTTGTTCATTAAATAATTGTTTAAATATATAGTTTTTTAATTATTATATATTTATTATCAAATATCAAGTGATTTAAGAACTCCATACAACATAGATATACATGAAGAAACGTGTGATAAGAGTAACAAGAAAAGACAATAAGTGGATTTGACAACAAGCAAAATTTACAAAAGAAAGAAAAGTTTGGAATGAAAATTATTCGGTTATATAGCAAGCAAAAAAGACCACCGATGGATAACAGAAATTATTGATTGAACTTACGAATATAAAAAGTCTTAAGAAGAGATCCACAGGGAGATGAAAAAGAGACATGAGAAAATTCGTCGATGCGGAATGGAAAGAAAGATATTGGATCACAAGTTTTGGAAAAGGTTTTCATCTAATAGTGGATACAAAGAGGCTACTGTACTAGTGCTGCTTCTGCTGATATATATATATATATATATATATATATATATATATATATATATATATATATATGTGTGTGTGTGTGTGTGTGTGTGTGTGTGTTTATTTGAATGTTTATAATTTTTAATAAATATAAGTCATACAAACCACATTCAATTGAATTTCTCGAAAACTATCTTATTTTAATCTACAACTAAAATAGAATCATTCAGCGATCCTCACAGTTCTTTGCAGCATCATTACATGAGAATCGTTAGCGAGACGAGCGGCGTTGTTAGCATCGTTACAACCCGGGTACACAACGACTCTAATACTACCCGACGATTCAGTACGTTCGTGACTGCTAACGCTTACACACACGTTTTACAACCTTTTGTGCGGAAAGTGTTGAAAGAAAACACGAATTCACTTGTAGAACACGTGTTCGTAAATAACTATTTAATACATTTAAATCGAAATGTAAATTTTGCGTGTATAGATTAAATAAAATTTTAAATTATATTTAGGTAAATCAAGTGATATATTATATTTTTATATAAACATATATAATGAATATATGTGGTTTTGTAAAAAGTAAATGTTAATCTGGTTTGTTAGTTAAATAAATTAAAAGAAAAATAATATTGACAATAAATATTTGACATTTTATTTTTTTATTTTATTCTATAAAATTAACATTGTGAATTGATAATAATAGTGAAAATGTTATTTAATAGTTTATACTAAACATGAGCAATAAAAACATAAAAAAGACATTTGGATTACATGAATATTAATTTAAATTATATTTTCCAAAAAAAATCTAACTCGTAATTATCATAATACAACTGACTGAGAAAAATATTTTACTAGTACATCAGAATTTTTTTGTTTAATAATATTTACCAATTAAAATATTTGGTAAATGGCAAGTTTAAAAAATTATATTATACATATATATATATATGTGTGTGTGTGTATGTGCATGTATTTGTTTATTCGTATACAAAAAAAAATTTTCAAATCTGTAAGATTTACAATTATTTATTATCTTAAAATAAGATAATTTAAAATAAAAAAAATTGTAATAAAATTGATATTTATCACTATTTTTGTAATTGAAAAAAATAATAGAAAAATCTGTTTTATAGTTTATATAAATATATATAAATATATATATATATATATATATATATATATATATATATATATAAGATACAAAGGCACTAAAAGATTTAATTTAAAATCAGCACAAAGTTTTATTATTGAATGCGCTGTGATAAATCCATTAATTAAAAACATTAACATTTTAATTGTTTTTTTTCAAGTGCCTCATAATTTTTCATTTGGAATAAGAAACAATTACTTGTATTTGTAGATACAGTAATTAAAAATTATTCAATCGCTTTAGAAATACTGAACTCACGTTTGATTGAAAAATATTTATGTATATTTGCTTTTAGATATATTTTCAAAAAATATCAATTATTTTTTATTTACATTTATTGAATTGAGTATCTGTGTAGTTTAATAAATAATTTGATCAATTGTTGTTGTTACATTAAATGGAATTTCTTTTTAAGTGTTTATTATTATAAAAAAATATTGCAATTTCTTTTTTAAAAAAAGTGATTAAGTATTATTTTTCAATTATAATTAATGAATTTTTTTAAGTAGGTCAATTTTATTTGTGTATTATACATTCACTCACACACATATATTTATATGTGTGTGTATGTATGTATGTAAGTAACAATTATGAGTATATATATATATATATATATATATATATATATATATATACTTATAATTTGTATTAATAAACAATTTTGTATCAAATTATGAGAAATTTATTTCAAGTAATGTAAAGAAACAATTATATGTAATTTAAAACTGATCAAAAATATTTATTTTTTTAAAAATGAATTATAATTTATATATCTATTTTTATAGTATAGTATAAAGTATCATTCATTATTTTCCATTTCTAAAAACTAGAAATAGGATTAAAAATATCAAAGTATGATATATATAATTAATTATTACTTTTTTAAGATTGCAGAAAATCTCTTGTGTTATAATTTTAGATCTATTATTTTGAATTTCATTAACTGTTTAGTGAGTGAAATTAACACATTATGAAAATAGTATTTTACATTATTAATAAAAAATAATGAAGCAGATTAAGGTATATAATATTTAACAATAGATTATATTACATTAAAAATATATTATACATTAATTTAAAGGATTTTTTTACGAATATATTTTAATATTTATTTTTTATAATCAAATATTGAACGAAATACTACTAGTATAGAAAAATGAGAATTTGTTTCACATATTTTTTTTAAAATTCCCTCTATAAAAAATAAGGGTGTATTTATATATAAATATATATATAAAATATACATGTATAAATATATGTATGTGCATATATAATTTTTTCCGTGTAAATAATCTAGAGTACATTAAGTTTTAAACCACACATTTTAATTTGTCTTTAAAAAAGTAAATCAATATGTTCGAACGGCTGACGAACTTTAAATTTAATAGCGCTCTTAAAAACTGAAATAAAAATCTTTAAATTATGGTAGAACGAATAAAAAACGATAATAAAAACTAACAATCTGCTCAACTCAGCAATAATCTACAATTGTTCCAAATAAGATTTAATATTTTTTTGTAATTTAAAAAAAATTCTTCAAACAATCGTGGATAAAAATTAGCAATAATATCAAGTTTTAATTTTCTAATGTTTATTTTTAAAATGAAAATATATATTAGTAATTATCTGATCATTTGGTGGTTAATGTAATAAACATGCATTATCACATGCAATATAGATTAACTGTTTGAATTTTATTATACAATCATTAGAAATATTTTTTTCAATTCATAGAACTTATCATTTTTTATTTGATATAATTATTCAATTTAATTATTATGTATAATTCCTATTTCACAAATGAATATTTTTCTCCAAAATTAAAAAGATATAAAATTCTTAATAATTATTTGTTGTTTCACCAAGTGATTGTAATATTTAAAAAAAGTTTTTGTCGAAATCAAAATGATACCTTTTTGATTAATACATTGATTGATAAATTAAATCAAAAGTTTCTCTAAATAAAATTCATTTCTCGTTCAGATATACGATTTTAATCATAGTTTGGTCTTATTTTTCAACAAATCATTAATTTAAAATAAAAAAAATAAGTTTTTAAAGAAGTCGATTTTTCATGAAATTTTGTATAATATAGGTCGTTGTTTTTTTGGAGTCAAAAACTGAAAATTTTAAAATTTGCTAAGAGTTAATCCTTTTCGTTTTAAATCAATAACTTGAATAAATAATAATCAAATTCCAGTACAAATAATATTATTCATTTGAAAATACAATTTTTAAAATAGGAAATTAATTTGAATAACCATTTTCTTTAACTTTTTCAAAAATCTTTTTTTAAAAAAAATTAATAATTTTTAATAAATTAAATGATTTTTTCGAAAAATGTGTAGTTTTTATCTAATTAAATATTATTCATCCATAAATTGAATATTTGCTATAGAAAAAGCTTGTTTAAAAATAAATATATTAATTTCTTGACTAAAATGTTGATTTTATGACTAAAATACAGTTTTCTTTTAATAAAATTCGTTTTTCGTTCAAATATACGATTTTAATCATAGTTCTGTCTTATTTTCCAACTAATCATTGATTTAAAATAAAAAAATTAGGTTTTTGAAGAAGTCGATTTTTTATGAAATTTTGCATACTATAGGTCGTCGTTTTTTTGAGATCAAAAATTGAAAATTTTAAAATTTATTAAGAGTCAAGCTTTTTCACTCTAAATCGATAATTTAAGTACAAAATAATCAATTTCTAGTAAAAGAATTATTATTTATTCGAAAATATAATTTTTATGCCAAAAAATAAATTTTAACCAATTTTTTCAAATTTTCTCGAAATTAAAACTTGTAAAAAAAAATAATAATCTTTATAAACTTGATAAGACATTCGTTAAAAATATACAGTATTGTTCTAAATCAATATTATTCTTGAAAAAATTAGGCATTTATTTAGAAAAAAGTTTGTTTAAAAATAAAAATCTTACTTCTTCTCTAAAGTGTTAATTTATTGGCCAAAATAGGGGTTTCTCCAAATAAAATTCATTTTTAGTTTGAAAATATAATTTTAATTATGGATATCTGTTATTTTCTAACAAATAATTAATTTTGGATGAAAAAATTAAATTTTTAAAGAGGTCGATTTTTCATGAAATTTTGCATACTATAGGTTGTTTTTTTAACATCAAAAATTGAAAATTTTAAAATTTATTAATTTTCAACCTTTTTTACTATAAATCAATAATTTAAGTGTAAAATAGTCATTTTATAGTAAAAATTGCATTATTTATTAGAAAATAAAAATTTTATAATAGAAAATCAATTTTTGGGTATTTTCATATTTTTTCTCAAAATTAAGACTTTTCAAAAATAAGTAATTTTCATTAAATTGCAAGATTTTTATGTAGAATGTATAATTATCTTCTAAATGAATACTTTTGATCAAAAAATAAATATTTTTTATAGAAAAACTTGTTCAAACATAAAATATAATATAAAAATATTTCTATTTTTCATCACAGCTATATTATCTAAATAATTTTAAAATGTTATTAAATTGAAACTTGTTGAATATTCAACACAAACATTCACGCAACAAATATGAAATAAAATCTGCCGAGAGCAGTATTCAGTCTCATATCACACTGATTAAAATCACCTTTTTTTTCACTACTCAATAACATTCAACTTTTTATATTTATTTTTTAATTCCAGGAAATAACTTGTATATTTCTATTGAATTTATATTATTTTCCCTACCCATGCAATATTTTTTTATATAAATATATTTCTGCTAAATTCATATGTGTTTTGATTTTCAAATCTTTCTATTATTTTTATTGAAACATCTATTGCTTTTTGAAAAATCTATTTATGTTATATAATTGCCTATATATATAAAACGTATTCTTATACCTATTTGTCAATATAATAACTTATTAATTTCTAATATACAAAGTGTATTTATGTTTAATTTATTGCAAGAATTTAATGATTTCAATAACACAAAGAAACTTTTTGTAGATTTATATAAAAATAAATTCTAAGTATTTATATTTTATCGACAAGATCCATGAAAATTTCTTTACATAGCATCAATAATTTCACTTTATCAAAAGCCGTGATGGTTGTTTGCATAGCATCGTTCCTTTAGATATTCACATAAAAAGTAGTTACATGAATACAAATTGAATACAAAGAAATCCCTAGTCGATTCAATTTGTATTTTATATTTATTGGCAAATTCGAAATAATTTACAACTTGTTAAGCGACATATTTTGCTTTGTATTTGATAACACTGAATATGAAAGTATAAATTTACAATATATGAAAAAGTATATAAACGCGTTATCAAAACATTTTTGAGTTTTATTATTTAAAAAAAAATATTTTTCAGAAAATAAGATTTCATAAAATTTTCAACACATATTTTTAAAAATTTGACTTTTTCCAAAAGTTCATACTTATTTATTTGGAATCCAAATATAATCAATAATTAAATTATTGTATAAGTTTATATTATCATAAAGCATTTTATTTTTCTCGATTTATAAATAGTAATAATTTAATAATAATTTTATTTACTATCAGATGAATAATTTAATTTATATATGATATATATATATATATATATATATATATATATATATATATATATATAAGCTCAAATATTTGATAAATACAACATATTTCCTATCTGCTGCTTGTTAAACATACAAATAGAAATTTAACTACATAGAATATTTTACAAGATTATATTTTACTTAAAAAAAACTTACTTGTCTAAATAATATCTATAAATTTATTTTCAAAACCTAATAAAATTTATTTATCACTAAGAAATCGATAATTGAAAACATTTTATATAAAAAAATATTCCATAATAAAATGTCCATTTCTTGTATAGATTTGTTTTATTTAAAAATATTTTTGTATGAGAAAATAACACTGTTCGTAATAATTTAAAAAATTATAAACAATCCGTTATAACATTCTTATAGTTACAATACTATTAAGTCGATCAAAATATGAAATATATAAAATACACAAAATATAATATGATTTGTTATTGAATACTTGCTATTAAATATAAAAAATACTAAATAACCTTTAGATTGATTGTCTTCCTATTGTTTTATAATATATATGTATATATATATATATATATATATATATATGTGTGTGTGTGTGTGTGTGTGTATGTGTATGTGTATAAATATTTTCCTAACAGGTAAATAAACCTGTATAAATACTATAAATCTGTAGGTTGAAGGTAAACAATATGAATATTGATATTATTTTCTGCGTTAACAGTTTTTGTTTAACATTTCTTTTTGTAACATTTAATTAATTTTTTCCTTATCAAGTTACAAAGAAACTTAATATTTCAATATTTGCAATTAATTAATTATTATATAAAACAATAAAGCAATTCAAAATTTTCTCTTATTTATGTTCTTTTTAATTTAAATAAATATATTTCTATTATATATATATATATATATATATATATATATATATATATAATATATAATTTATTTTAATTGTAAATCAATCATTGTTGTATATTCAATGGATGAATAGTTATATTAAAATTACTTGTATTTTTAATAAAATCTTCAAAAAATATTCATTAAAAATATATTTTTAGTTATTTAAATTTCATTAATCACCATTTAATAAATTACAATAATATAAAATAATATAATCTGTAACATAATGAAATATTAAAAAATAATGTTATATATAAAACTAGAAAAATATTTTACAATGACTTAATATTACATATTTTTGAGTATTTGTTAGAGATATTGAAAATTTTTTTTTAAAAAAAATTATTTTTTATTAATATTAAAAATAAACATATTTTTTGCTAATGAAAATATTTCAATAATAGTTTCAATTTCAAAATATATTTTTTAGAATTTCTATTAGGAATTTGAAGTATTCAAAATTTATTTTTAAGTAACAAGTTTCACTATTAATTTTTTTTATAATTAAGTTAACATCTAACTATAATCATTCTAAAGATAAAAATCGTTCTAACAACCCTCCCTAAAAATCATTAATATAAGATGTATAGATCAGAAAAAAATATTTACAAATACAAAATGAAGCAAAAATATCTTTAAAAATATTTAAATTAAACATATTCCTCCTATTATTTTTTCCAATTTATTTCTTTCAGAAGTTATTCTTCTAAAGCGTATTTTAACTATATTTAAATACAGTTGTTTGACATAACGCTACCACAACAACAAATAATCTGGTTTTATTTTATTCTGTCATTCACATCACATCATGAATTTAAATTAATATAATCGAATCGCGTGAATAAAACATTTCTCCCCATTTCCAAGTAAAATCGCACGATTTGATGAAAACAACAAAATGTAGTTACAAAATCCAAGTATATTTATTAATAAATATTTAAATATAATGTTATTACTTGATGTAAAATATATATAGCATTTTTTATAAGCCTGAATTTAATATATATATATATATATATATATATATATATATATATATATATATATAATTATTTAACATAAATATAATTTATTTTATATTTTTCTTTAAATTAATTTTTTATTCAAATATTTTACTTTAATTAAAATCAAATGAAAAGTAGCTAGAAATTATTACATTATTATTATATTATTTGTATTAAAAAAATCTATATAAATAAAATGAATTTGTTGATAACTGTAGAATAAAAATAAAAATTATTTAAAACAAATATTTGAAATTGCGTCAAAATCAACCAATTAAATTAACTCTATAGAAACAAATCAATGCAATCATTAAAAAGAAAATAAATATCAAACAATTATTTTCGATTTGAAATTTTACTGATTGCATCGAATATATAAACATGAACAAATCATGTTCGATGTTACTAATGAACTGTACCAGTGAACAATATTTAATTACTGTATATTTTAAATTTCAATTATTTTCAAATACGAGGAAACGAATCATTTACATTAATTTATTATGATTATTCAATAGAGAATGTTTTAATGAATTTAAATACAATCGAATCAATTAAACTTCAAACTATATTTGAATTAATTTCGAAAGAATTAAGTGGAAAAACAAATTTAGTTATTTGAAACTAGGTGAGCCTTCTTCTAATATCATTAAAAGTTTATAAATTACTGCACTACGTTGTTAGAAACATGATTCAGTATACGGTTGTAATGAACTCATATTTACTGGAACAAAGTTGTAAAAACATACATTATAGTACCAGAGTTTGTATAATTGCTAGACGATGTGTTTTTTTATATACTTTTTTTACTTTGCTGCATTTCACATTTATAAAAATGCATTGAAATATAGAATAACATGTTACAATTTTAATGTTGTGGTTTATTTTTTTTAAAAGTAATATTTCTGTTTATTTATGAAACAAAAATATTTTTTCCATCGAGCAAAAATATAAATAAACCCTCTTTTTAAGGTTAAAAACTAATTGTAAGTTATGTCAACGAAATTCAAGCTGCTTGTAGTATGAATTCAGTTAATAATTCTATAATTATAATATATATATAATTTTTGAATTATTTTTCTTTTAATACTTTTAAGCATAATTTACTACACTACGGTCTTTTAAGAATTGAAATAAAATAACACATTTAATTTATTTAATATTGCTCGATAATAATAATAGTGGTAATAATAATAATTTAAGAATGTCAAGTCCATTAGCATAAATTCCAATTTTATTCTGTTCTAATTTGATTTTTAAAAACGTTAATTAAGTAAAAAGACATATTGAAAATAATAAAATAAAAAGCATTTAAATTCGAGCAGTTTTGTAAAATATTGAACTTCCCCAACTTATTTTTTTTGGGAATTTCCTGATTTAATTTTTGATACAAAATTATTCATATCATGGAAAGAAGGAATTACTCTTTAATTAAATTTCTTCCAGATCAGATACTTCATAAAAGCTCTAAACATTCAAACTAAGCTCGCGAGCTTTCATCTACTTTCCAAACTCTCTCACCCTAGCTGCTCTATCTCTATCATTTCACTAAAACTATTCATCCTGAAATAATAAAACTACAAATATAAAATTTAAATAATATTTCTTAAAAAGGATTATTTATATTGTTATGGAAAATTTATTGATTTTTAAATTATTTTTGCATTTTTTAAGAAAAATAATTTTAATGCAGAAAATATAATACTAAAAAATTCTTACTAAAAATATTATTAAATATGTTTGAAATATTTAATTTATATATCAAATACAAAATGGTTTCATTAATTATTTAAACATATATATATATATATATATATATATATATATATATATATATATATACTGTTGGTTTTATACTACAAATATTTCAAAATTTCAAAATGATATTTTCTAGAAATAAACAATCTTTATCTATTTAAATATTAAATAAATTAACTACAAATATTAGAATAAATATTATCCATATTTGAATAAGAAAGAAATTCATCTTAACTGCAATAATTTTATAGAAAATTATTCAAAACGCAAATTATTCTAATTATTTTTAGAATTCAAACAATTTTTGTTTATAAAAATGTTTTTAATAATGTTATAAAAAATAATAAATAGAAAATCAGCTCAGATATTTTATTTTTCGAAATAAATTTAATTATTTAATAAAAGTTTACTGATAAATTTGTTAATAAACATTTTATCAAAATAAAAATAAATTAAAATTATTTAATTAATTTTTTTTATTTTATAAAATTTTAAATGCCTACACAAAAACAACTTGTACAATAATTTTACTAATTATGCATCTATAATAAATCTCGGCCAGAAATTAAACTATATAGATTTTCAAAAGCATAGTATATTATTTTATAAAATAAATTTTCTGTTCTATTTCAATATATTTTCTGCTACAAAACTTTATATGCTATATATCTTAGTCGTTGTTGAAAACTATTTTCCTGATTATTGAAATGAAAAATGCTTCTGAAACAAAATGATGCATTTCACCTCATTCCATGCATAACTGCATAATTTTCCTGCTCGTTGAATGGAACAAATATATTCAGTTGCATGACCAAGGTCAGTCAAATGTACCCTCTCTGATTATTATCTATAGAAGCACATGAAACCATCAAAGTATGCTTATAAATTACATACTAGAGCTGAACTGGTGAATCGGATTATACAAGCCTCTATTCACACAGAAAATGGATGACGACCTTTTGAGAGATTATGTGTGCAATTTTACTATTATGTAAAATTAGATATATGCATGTGTGTCATATAATATTTTAATACAGTTTTCTTTAAAACTTCTATGTAGAAAAATAACTTGTCATTTTCCTCATAATGTTTCACACTCATACTATTAGTTTATAAAACATTTAGTTTTGTTTCAGTCTATTGAAAAATAAACAAATCTCATATTTATTGATGAGATATTTCATATAACAATTTACATAAAAAGAAAATTTAAAAGTAAGAATACTAAATCAAAAAGCACTGAAATAATTAAATACTGTTACATATTCCAACTCGAAATGATAAATATGTTTTTTCTGAATCAGAGAAAAAATGTAAATTCAACATTCCATAAAACAGTATGAAAACGTTGAATTGTTTTCACTTTTGCATAATGTAGCATAATTTCCATAGACTTTTTCCAATCGTATTTAAATTTTAAAATAATCGAAATAAACGTACTTAATTGTGGAATTCGATTTGCATATTTTAACACCATTTGTTTGTGAAAATAGAATTTAAAAATTGATTTCTAATGCTATCCATACGAATACATAACATTCATTTACTTATACAAACATATGTATATACATATGCATATTATATATATATATATATATATTACACTTATTCCAAGATAAATACTTATATTGATTTTTGTTCTTGAAATAACTCGAGTATTTTATTAGAATGATGTTTTTTAAAAATAAAATATTTTCATAATATTTAATTGATTATAACAGATTATATATATATATATATATATATATATATATATATATATGTGTGTGTGTGTGTGTGTGTGTGTGCATGTGTGTGTGAGGGTAGATTTCTTTAATCTAATTAATTACACTTAGATTCACATATTCAATATATAATCATATATACAGAAAATAATCGTCGACGTAAAATTCATATTTTTATAACTTGTACTATATATATATATATATATATATATATATATATATATATATATATATATATATATATATATATATATAATATTCCTGCTTATCAACTTTTTCACATAATGCTGAAAATTTTAGTTACAAGTAAAATAAATTATTATTATATATATATATATATATATATATATATATATATATTTAAAAGACACAATATAATTTAAATATCCTTTCAATCATTCATATACTCTTTCATTTACTATTTAATTCTTTAATTTATTTTTAGTAAAACTGTACTCCAAGAAATCATAACATTTTTAATTGAATTACCTCAAAAACAAATACTTTTAAAAAATTAAGGTAACTCAACATTAACTAATATAATTATAGATTTTAATTTGATGTTTCCTGCTGTATATTATTTTAGTTTTTCTTGTATAGTCTGAACAATAAATTTGAATATAAGAAATATGAAGAAATGTAGATTAAAAATATTTTAACAAATATGTTTCAGATATTTTATTAATATATCCCACATATTTTTTTCCACTAAATATATATATATATATATATATATATATATATATATATATATATATATAAAAATTTAAACAATATGTTTCATTCTTACAAAACGATTATGTAAAAATAAAACTTTTCAGTTCATTTTTCTCTTATAAACGTTTAAAACTTTCTTTTATATTACTCTGTGCTTTATATTTCCAAATCATTTTGAACTTTAATTTCGTGTTTGTTTAAGCACCTTTTACAAAATAGTACAAAAGCAACATTTACTAAATTATATATATATATATATATATATAAAGAAAGAGAGAAAGAGAAAGACTAATGTATAATAGTACAAAACTTGTTGCAATTTGTTGTCTACAACAATACTAAAATGAAACTTAGGATAACTCACATAGTTCGTTATAATAAAGAGCAGGTGTGTACGTTATTACTTCTTTTTACTACACTTGTTTCTCTCTATATGTTTCACAATGACTTTGTCTTATTAGTAGTGAAATAAATCTTCTCCTTATTATGAAAAGAAGGATATATCGTGTACAATGAAACATAAAATGACGACAATATTAAGAAAAATCTAATAATCGTATTAAGATATATTACTTGTCAACGTACAGAAATCAGGTCATGCGAATATTTACTATATATATATATATATATATATATATATATATATATATATATATATATAAGTAAATATTATATGTTATTTGAAGAGTAAATTTAAAGTTTTAATTAAAAAGTTTATATCTTGTCAATATAAGTTTAAAATCTAATAAAAATATTTTATCGTGAAACTATATTTTATTGCAAAAATATTTTCATTCATAATAAAATATCTTTATTGTTAAGTTTAAAATAAACAATGATGATTTTCAATATTGGATCTTTTGAAAAATTCCATCAACAACTCTATAAAATGTAAAGTTTCGTCTACTTTATTATTGTGAAATAATTTTTATGACAATATAATATCGTTGAATAGAAATAACAATAATTTGAATAATTATTACAATTAATATATTTTAGAAAATCAGTTTTATTATACATGGTACAAAATATTATATATCTATATTCAGACATATGAATGAATTTTATAAAAAATGTACTAAATATTATGTTAAATAATATTGGAATATTTTTTCAGTGAATTATAAAATAATTTGTCTTTCTGTATTCAACAAACGAAGATTTAAATTTATTTAAAACATAAAAAAATAAAATGACTGTCATTTCACATTTTTTCGATTTGTGATTTTTATTTTTAATTTAAAAAATAAATATTAAAATTATAATAAAGTGTTTATATTTTATTCTATATTAAACATTATTCAAATAAAATATTTGGAAAGAGCAAAGTTTTAAAACTCTTAAAAAAATGTATGTTAAATTAAAATTGAAATGAGTGTAATTAATATTTTTAATAATTTGTACAATTGTCTAAATACATAAACATGCGTTAATAAAATATACAATACTTCATCAGTACATAAATAACATGTTTGTACATATTAAATTCATTCATACATAAATATGAATTTTCATCGTATTAATTCAAACATGCGAGCTATTTCGACTCAAAATATTTTAAAATTTAATTATAAATGTATCATGTTAGTTACAAAAAGGAATACAGATTTTTGAAATCGTATGAAAAATTGAAAACAACACGGGTATACCAAACGGTTTTAAATATGTTAATAAAAAGTGTATCGTTTATTATTAAATATTTGTTATATCGAATTGTGTGTACATAATGAAGAAAGAGTGCAACGTGTGTACAGAACACTTAATGAGAATGTTTTATTCATTTATACCACAGGCAACATCAACCTCAAACACATTAAGTAAATAAAATATCAAGATGGCGATATTACAGTCTTGCTGTTGTTGGAGGACAGTGAGGAAAGGAAGTTTCGCCAGCGCAATCTACACACTGGTGAGGACAATGCTGTACATTATTTCGTTTCATATATATTTGTTGTATATGTCGTGTGCCATTCGAAACTCTTAGATAACTAAGTTGGATACCGGGCATTTCTCTTACTGCAAAGCGCTTTATACCCCACTTAAAGATATAATTATTTCGCACAAGTTTAGATGTCAATTGTTCATTTATATTAAAGGAAAACTTTTAGTTCAATTAAACTGGAATTTTAGATTAATAACTCAATCGTTGAGATATTTTTCAATTTTTTATTCTCGTAAGAGAAATTCGCATTTGTGTTTGTATCCATCACAACTACACAAATAAATAAGCAGCTATAATTTTTCAAAAATTGAATAAATAAATACCTAAGGAAATTTAAATATCTCAATATATTGTTTCTAAGAATTTAGGAAAACTAAGGAAATACAAGAATAGCTTGAAAAACGAGTAATTAATTTATAATATAGAGTTTTCCTATAAGAATGTTAGAACTTTGACAGCTGGTGGCAACCATATTTGAATTCCTTTTAAACCTCATTTTAACATTTCAACTCAGTATAGTTTGGGAAATTTTCATGGAACGTTTAATACTTCAACAACGCTTAAAAATTGTAAATACTTCAATTATTGAAACAAAAGTTTAATGAGTCCATTATTTCCAGAAATAAACCCATCAATTGGTCACCAAGATCATGTGATCTAACTCCATTGGATTATTTTCTGTAGAGTGATGTTAAATTATTGGTTTATGCTAAGAAACTGCAAACAATAGTAGCATTAAAAATAAACATTGAACTTGTAATTCATGAAATTAGACCACAATTATGGTTTAAAAATTGAATTAAACGAATGCACTATGTCAAGTAAAGTCGTGGTGGTTATATGAGTAAAATTGTGTTCCATCATTAATACCATAGAATATGCTTAAAAATGAAAAAAACTAATTAATTAAAAATTGTTGGTTTTATTTCCATTTAAACTTCTGAAGCGCTTATTGGAAAGCCCTATTTCATTATATTAATAATATTTGTTATTCTTTATTTATTAACAGAAATAATATAATTTTTCAAATATAACTCAGGTTATATTACTGCCTTAAGAAAATAATTTTTTTAATATGTATTATGTTTAATTGAAAATATTTAATGAAAATAAATCAAATAATTACTAATGCTTTTAAGAAGTTAGAAACAAATTTATTAAAACATTAAATACATGATTAGTGAAAATGAATAAAAAATAGTATCTGCTTCGAAATTATTCTTTATAAATAAATACTATTTATCATTTACTTATATTCAAGAAAAAATGTTTGAAATAATAACATTCTTACATCTATAATATGATATCAAATAATCAACCCAGTTGTTTGACTTAGAGATTATTTTTATTTAGTAATATCTTTTATATCTTGAACAACAATTTATCATTCATATAAAAAATTTAATCAAATAATAACATGATGTTATTCAACTAGTTTTAACAAGAAACAAAAAATATTCAAAAATGTCACGAAGAGAATCAAGTCTTGGTGGTTATTGCACTGTCAAAAATGTTTTGAATAATGAACGATATTTTACATAGTAAAAATTTCAACAAGACGAATTCTGTTACATATATTATTTTAGCATTTAACGAACGATGTACAAAAGTTATTATGGTTTTGGTACGTACAATTATTTTAATAAAAACAGTATTCGTACACCTAAGGATTTACATTTTAAATAGCTATTTCAGTTTCTGTAGTAACGAAAATGAATTATATTTATTTTATGAATATATATATATATATAATATAAACATAAAAAAGCAAATATTAAAGTCAATTTATTTCTTCATTAAATTTAAAAACGCAAAATGTATAAAATGTTAACATTTTGCTATATTTTTCTCTTGCTTTTTCAAGTATAATACTTCAACATCGGTTTACAAAATTCTTAATCTTATTTGAGAATATTTAGTTGTTCATTTAACTAAGTTTACATTGCTTTTTTCATTTCAAAATGTTGGAATAATCTTCACCTGTTTTGTTTTTTTTAATATTATATTTATTTCATTTTATAAATAATTATATTCTTTTATATAATTATATAAGAAATGAACACGTATTCTTTTATAAAAATTAATAAAAATATAATGTGCACTAATTATTAAAAATATATTTTTCTTTTTTAATAACATACATTTTATTAGAAATTGCTTCATATTTGAATATAAATTCAAATAGTTTTATTGAACTTTTTTTAAGTATAAAAGTATTACATATTCATATATATAATAAAATATAAATTCTTGAATTTTTTTTTATTAAATAAATAAACGTTATAACTGCAATAATATGTTAAATACTTTAATAAATGTAATAACTATGAGAGGGAGTTTTATTAGTTAGCTTTTAAAAGTATGATTGTTCTATAATTCGATTTTTTTACTTTTTTGGCTTAAATTTTGTACGTATGTGGATTTTTGAAATATACCTTTTTGAATTTCACTTCATAATATAGGTAAAAAAAAGTTGTATTAACATAAAATTTTATTTTCTAGTGATAATCAATTTGTGATATCATTTTAGAATTTTAATAAGTTCAACATAAATTATTTATCAATAATGTGCATCAATCTCAGTTAATTCGAAATTCAAATACAGAAAACGATATTTAATAAAATTCAGAATTTAAATCGAAAATAAAGTTTCACAAAAATAGATAATAAATATTTCAATAGAAAAAGTATTTTTATCTGAACGATAAATATATCCAATAAACTTTGAAAATATGAATTAAACAAATAAAAATAATATGTTATTAAAATATATGTTATTAAAATATCCGCTTTTTTTTTTTGTACATAGCTGCGAAATTCATATACCAGAAGGCGGAAAGATAAAATATAACTAAAATATAAATACTAAACTACAATGAATATTATAGATCACGAACTTTATTATTTACTGAAAATAAGATTACATGTTACAATATTAAACGAACGTGAATATTACATGTAACAAACTTATTAATATTTACAAGAAACTTTAGATACTTCTATTGAATAAACAAGAATATTTTCCAATAAAATTTCGATTAGTGTTAAGAAATATTCAGTTTTGATATGCTGTAAGTTCGAGTATGCCGAAGGCAGCTATCGAAACATTTCAAAAGCAATTCAATAATGTATGCTAGTTATACATGAATGTACATTACTGTTCGAACAATTCGTAATAACCTATATGTTCATAATATCGTCATATCAAAATAGGTAATTTTGTATCGTATCTCTTACATTATCATTTGTACCTGCAAAATTACAAATGCAAAAATGTACTTAAATATCAATAAAATTTTATCTTCTGCAACTACGAGCTAGTATATGATACAAGCAACTGGCTATAATCGTTACTACATGTAAGTTCTATAATGATTATAACTGATTTAATTATATTTCTATGATGCTTATTTCAATTCAACTATAAACTCGTTAAGAGTGTATAAATATATATTACTTATTGATTAACTAAAAATATTTTATAATGAAATTCATCATTAATAGATGAATATATACATATTATGAAATAAATTAGTATGGAAATATATTTTTATATTTATATTAATTGTAATATTTAAATTTAATAACTTGTCAAAAAACAAACAAACTAGGTTATAATTAGTTTTGTAACAGAGAAGATAAATAAAATTAAATATAAACTTCATACCCACGATCTCAACATACTAAATTTAAAAAAAATCAATATTGTTATATGTAGATATATCTAAGTTATATATATATATATATATATATATATATATATATATATATATATATATCAACAGTAACAGCAGTAATCTTTTTATTCACTACGGGATAAAGACTTCTTGAAAAACTTTCTAATTCTAGCGATTTAATTTCTTTTTCATCTCATATAGACTAATTTTCTTATACCTTTTTATCATAGTTAACAAAGAAACTCTTTTTGAACTTATTAATTTTTATGAATTGCTAATCAGTAATATCTGTTGTTCAATAAAAATCTTTTCTTTTTACAATATGGCCCTTATTATTTGTTTTAAAATTTTCATTTTTATTACAATGACTTTTATTTGTTGTTAACTACTTTTTTTCATATCTACTTTTTTCTCTATCTGGAGTAATATGTAGAGAAAAAAAATTCGATCATATTTCATAGTTCTAATTGTTTTCTGAGTAACTGAATTATATATTAAAAATTTAATGAATAATAATTGACTTAAATAATAATTCTACTTAATGTTATTTATTGTAGATAAATATTTTAAAATACTATTTTCATTAAATAAAAATCATGCATGTTTTCTTTATTGCTCTGTATTTAAATCATAATTTAATTCATTTTTAAAACTAATTTCTTTCACTCTTACATTCACTTTTTAATATTTCCAAAATATTTTGTTTTTTAATTATTTCTTTGATTAATAAATTAACATTTAAAATAATATAAAAAATAAATGATTTTAAAAATCATTTAGATTCAAAATCTTTTTTAACTTTAACATCAAAATTACAAATGTAACCTAACTATTATTCTTAAATATTTCTTTTTTACAATGACAAAATTTAATATGAAAACAAAATAATTTCAGATAATAATTTAAAACTGATTCTATTTAACATTAAATTTATTTTTATTTTTAATAAATTTACATTTTAACTACCACCAAGCATTTTTTATCAAAATATAAAAAAATTATATGATATTTTATAAATATTCATAGATTTAGTGAAAAATCCTAAATTTTGTATTCATAAATATATCTACATTTTTAAAATTCAAATTTTATACAAAAACAAGATATTTAATATACTCGTTTATTTTAATATATGGTAGTGTAATTCATTAATGTTAATATTGTAATTGGATATATATATATATATATATATATATATATATATTTGTTGAAAATTTGAACAAACTGTTGCGAACTGAGTTTTTAATTACAAATTTAAAATTGCAAACAACAAAAATGATTTTTTGGATTAAAGTTACATAATAAATGCCGTATATAAAATTAATAAGGTAAACAATTACGTTCACAAACCATGCTAATTTCTAATTAAGAAGATACATAATAAAGTTACAATTTATGTTTATGTATTGTAATAATAATAAAATATATCCTATTTATATAGATATATGTACATAGAGTCGTATATAAACTACATATATGAATAAGCATCAATACAAACATACACATACATATACAACATTATCCTTAAATGTCATTTCACAAATTATCTTAGAATTTATAATCAAATTTGTAGTGTTTTGGGTGTTAATTTATAATATGACAAATTTCTGTAAATATATATATATATATATATATATATATGTATATATATATATATATATTCACACAAATGGAGCTTTCAAATAACATATATACATATTTTGATAAGTGACAAGTTGTTTGCAAATGTTAATATGAAGAAACTTGTATAGAAATTAGTAAGTTATCTCAGATGTATTTATTTAATATTACTGTTCTTAATTATACAATTACTCCTGTGTGAATTTAGATATCAGTATGTAAACATTGTTTTTAAAATATAAAAATATTTTAATTATACTATTTATTAATAAAGTATCAAAATACTAATATTTATTAATATTTAATTTTAAAAATTTATAAACGGTTATATAAAATTGTATAATTATTTTTTCAACATTTTTAAAATGTTTGTATTTCTTATAATTTATTATTCTTAAAATTTCAATGAATTTATATTTAACATTAATAAATTTTGAATTATTTAATAAAATATTATTTACATAAACTTCCTTTTATTATAAACTCTTCACGATTTTTTATTAATTTATATTTATATGCTCAAATAAGATTAAAGGATAGTAAATAATAGTAAATGATAATAAGTTAATGTATATCTAAACCCTTCAGTCTCATTTAGATCATCTTATATAACAGAACCAACGTTAATACAAAATGAATTTATGAGAAAATAAATGATTGAATAAAATAATATGAATTTAATTAACCAATTCAAAAATACACTGATATTGATTTATTTTTTTGAAGATAAAGTAATTTAATTTTGATAAAAAAAACAGTTTGTAAAATAGTCACTGATTGAACTATGAATGTTAGAATATTCTTTATTTTTTTTATAATTCTCTCTGAATAATTTTATTTCTATCAATTTTTCCACTTCAATTCCTCTATACATCTATTAATTTTATTTTTCAGTCTTTTATTAAAAAAAATATTTTAGTTTATAAAGAGCATATGAAATATTTTCAAGGAATGTTGATGAAAAGACATTTTTCTAAGAAAAGAATATTTTTCTGTTACTCAAATAAATATGTAAAAATATGAAGAAAATGTATACTAAAATAAAATAAAAATAATGTCAACATATCTTTTATCGTACTTTGACTACGATTTTCAGTCAACCATCTTGCTTTTTCATTAAATAAACGATAAATTTAAAAGAGTAAAATGTATATGACTGTAGTTTTTATAAATTATTATTAATACCGCAAAGTATATTTTAATACTTGTTTTTAAATAGATTCCACTTGACATTTCCTACTCTTATTAAAATATTTTTAAATGGTGTATAATATCGTCAAAGAAAATTTTAAGTTTTAAAAAAAGTATCTTATTATATGAATGAAATGTTATATAAATACGTTGAATATAAAACATATTAATTCCATTTTAACTTAATTAGTTTCAAATAAAAATTTATAAAATACAGAAACTTATTTTCTTTATATATAAATAATGTGTTATCTTGAAACTGTTTATCCATTCATGTTACTTCAAAGAAGTAGATTAAAATAATTTTAATATTGTAGCTCTCATTAAGAACTGAATTTGTGACAAATGTAAGCTCGAGTTTTTCACAGCTCAGTAAACAATTTTTTCATCTTACATTTATGACAAAAATATTTTTTATGCTTTTTAAAGAAAAGTTCTTGTAAACAAGACCAAAGAATGACAAAACCTATACACTGTGACGTCATTATTACGCCGCGTTATAGAATAAAGGTACAAAACGCGATGTGTTTTAATAATAGCTGATCAATATGTTTTCCGTTGATGAGTGGAATCTACAACGTTATAACCAACCGTGATGTAATGGATCAAACGATTTTCATGCATGATTTTACTTCGCCTCAAATTTCAATCCCCGTAAAAAGGTATGTGAGAGAATTTCACAAAACGTGTTGTCAGCTGTAATACACAGTAATTTTGGTATGTAGTCGTAATTCTTTATCGTCGCCTAACAAGGAAATTTTGCATTAAGTTTCGTTTACATGCGAGAAGCTTATGTTTACTCAAATGACTATTTTTTACCTGGTAACAATTAGAGCGTATGCATAATTTGTTTATATAATATATATATATATATATATATATATATATATATATATATACAAAGCTTTGTAATTTATAACTAGTTTCAAAATTAAATTTGATAATTACAGTATATTAAACACATTAGATTTTTTGAAATTTGTGTTTTTAATATACTTGAAAAGTATTAAGTTGTATTATAAAACGAGCTGATATTAAATTCCTTAAAAGGCCCATTTCATCAAAAACCAAAACTTATTTAAAAACACATATTTACTTTAAAATGTATATAAACTAGTTGAATAAAAACAACAAATTCATATTTTAAATAAATTAGCTTATAAATTTGTATAAAAGATTTTTTTTAAATCTAACAATTCATATAGTACAACTCAATATTTTAGTTATTTTTTATGAAACACTTTTATAAATGATTTCTTGTTATCTGATGGATCAGTGATCAAAATGAATAAAACTTGGTACAAAAATAACATTTCGTAAAACTAAAATATGTACTTATTTCAATGAATTTTAATATTTCTTATGATTGTAACCATAATGTAATAAAACAATCGCAGAAACTATAATTCAAACTTATATTAACATAAATATAGACTTGTGTGTCTCAAATATAGCATGAATTTCTTATACTTAATTCAATAAAACTCGAAGATAGTTTGAATATTATTTTAATAATATGAAATAAATTACTACTTATTGTTTTTGTTACAATTTCGAAAGAAAGAATAAAGTTTAAGATTTCCTGTTGAATACACATAAAGTAAGTTTATGAAAATTATTACATATATATATATATATATATATATATATATATATATATATACATTTATTTAAAAAGAAATAATGTTTTTTTAGTATAACTGCAGTTTGAATTCGATACAGATAACTGCTTATCACAAAGTTCAGTTACAAATATGATTCTAAACACATTATCTTATTTAAAACATCAATTTTTAATTTTATAATTATCTTTTTAAATTAATGATGATATTTTTTTAAATTATGACATAAAAATATATAGAATGTAAAAATATATATTTAACAAAAAATAAAAACTATTTTTAAAAAATACTTGTTCAAACGCTTTAAATGTACTTTATTGAATAATTTACTAAATTTATATACACTACTTGAAGATACATCTGTATTTTTATACAAAAAATAAATGATTCCTTAGAGATCTAATAATATACTTATATATGTTTTATCTTCCAATATAACGTTTATTTCATAAAGTAAATCAAAATGAGAAAATATTTTTCAAGAAAGACATTTATTTTTACCTACATCTTTCAGTCTCCATAAAGTAATGGATAAAATTGGTTCAATACTGTATAAGTGTATAAAAACATATAAATGTTAAAATAAATTTATTTTAAACTATACAATAATAAATTTATTTTAATACAAAAATATATTTTTACAACCAATAAGAATTTTTTAATTTTTGATTCAATTTTAAAACTCAAAATTTTAATCTAAATAGTACAATCTATTAATTCATTTTATAACCATAGTAAACCTACATATATTGACGTCTTTACTATCAATATAATAACTAAACGTATCTTTTATTGGTTTAGATTTCAGTAATATAAACACAATTGAAAGTCGTAAAAAGTTATTTTAGTATAACGAAATAAATCAGTTTTATATTCAAAACAAATAAAATTGTATTTTTAAAAACAGTACTTATTGTTAAAATTATTTATAAACCAATAATTTCAATGCAGTCATAAAAGTGAAATAATTAAAATTTTTCTGAATAATTTATCTAAATTTATAACAGTTATAACTTAAAAGTCACCAGAAAATGTTTAAATAAAAACCATTTTAAATAGTACACCAAATAGAAGAATTTAGATTTCGATATATTTTATTAATATTGTAAAAATTTATTTTTACACACACAATTACGTTATATATATATATATATATATATATATATATATTTATATATAATAAAATACTACTTAAATGTTAAGTACAAAATAACAGAAATTTCATTAAAATTAATATAATAAAAGAGTTTTTTTTAATTCTGCCCATTTCATTTAAAATCAATATTTTAATAAAAGCTGATATAATACTTTGACATGTAAAATTAAAAAAATTACAAAAACAATACAGAAAAGGTGTTCATACTGAATAACAGATTTTATAAATTTTTACACTTGTGATTGATGTATATTAAAAAATAGAAGTAAAAAAATATCCAGTTTGAACGCAAAAACATATTGTACCGCCTAAGTACTTACATTTTTTTAATATTTCATTCTATGTTTCAATTTCGCTTGAGTGATTGTTAAAAAAAAATTATATAATTGACTGAAAAACTTATCTTATTGTTGATTTTTTCTCTAATAAAAAGTTGTATCTAAAATTTATTATAAATCTTTCATTTATTGTCAAACATAGAGAAAAGCAATTCCTATTTAATTATTTTTAAAAGTTTTATAAAATAATTCAAAATAACAGTTAATTGTATATATTTAAACATTTTTAAATATACAAATATTTATATATATTTCCATCTAATTATATTACTAATAACCAGTAAAATTCATCAGGATCATCATAAAATTGTCTTATTTTTTAGTGTTATAAATTTTTTCATCAAGCTAAATTTACAATAGAAGTCTCAACCTCAAACTCTATTATAAAGTATTAAATGGATTATACGAACAAGATAAATATGTATTATGAGGTTAATTCATTGCCCTCAATTCGCTTCACAGTACTGAATGAAAACTGAATCGTCTTAAAATTTATTACATAAAATGATAAAGTGGTTTAATGAAGTTGAACTTATAACTTGTAAACTTTACTTATACATAATAATTATAAAGCAGATTTTGTTACAGAATATATAAAGTAACTTAAAGAATATTCACGTAATTTTATATCAATTAGTATAGTTGAAAGTGAAATTTAATCCTTTTATGAAAAATAAAAAACCAAATTGAATTTATATTTTAAATATATAAATATTTAACATGTAAATAATATTTTAATTAAATGTTATAATAATTTAACTGTATTTTACATCATTTAGTAACCATAGATTTTTATTTTAATTAGAAATTAAAATTAAAATCTATCACAATTCTTTTATCTTTACATTAAAAAACTGAATGTAAATTTATTTTTGAAAACAAACAATATTGAAATTTAATATATATAAATAAACGAACTTTAAAATTTTATTCCTTCTTTTTCTTTTAATAATAACATTTAAATATTATTCTTATTCTAATTTTCATAAATTATTATAAGTAATATCATCTAAAATTAAACGTACTCATTTTTTTTTAATAAAATTCTAAAAATTCAGTTAAATAAAATATTTATGTAAAAAAGTATGATTTCATTGTAAAATATTAATATTAAAAATATATTTAATAAAAAGAAAGAGGTATTCATAGATAACATACAATTTAATATCACTTAAAGTCATTATAGAGAAAGAAATGAAAGAAGTTTGAATGTTATATTTTTATATTATTTTTTTTTAATTATATTATATATATAAATATAAATGCTACAAATATAATAAAAGATTAAAAGAAATTATGAAGCTTGACAAAGTATAACTTGTAAAAAGAAAATTATTTTCGTGCAAATAAAAATATTTTCTTTGAAAATAAACGGTGAACTTTTTTTACAAAAATATAATTTATATTTGATGTCTAAAAAGTTCCATTTCAACAGTAGTTAACAAAACAACGAACCATAGTCATGAACATAACATTACCTTCCTTAATGTTTTGTTAGTAAAGTCAACACAGCAATAAAAGTTCATTGCCAAAAACACTATTAAACACTAAATGGAAGTATTAACTTGTCTAAACAATATTTTATAATATTATAGTAACAACAAAAAGGTCTTATTGTTACTTGAATTTGATATTTTTCTAATTTTAATGACTATTAATGAATTACAAATAAATATTAAATTTGTCATCTGATATTAAAAGAATACTAAAAAAATTTACACAATTTTAAAAAATTAAAAGTATTACATTTATATATATATATATATATATAATCATTATATTTACCTAGAAGTTCAATACTGATTTACTAATGAATTGATCTAAAATTGATGTTAAATATTATTAAACTTTCAATACCCTTGAAGGTTTTAAAAGCAACATGAGCATTTAATTATTCCTATATTTAATCTCTACACATGCATATGCATAAATAAGGATAGAGAAAATTATTTATAAACACTTAGTTGTATAGTTTAGGGATTAGTTGTTAGGAAAATATTTACGAGGGTATAATTGAGAAAAGCATTATAAACGAACTTCAATGTATTGACTTATGAATTTTAAAAAAATATTTTTTTATAACGTATATATACATGCACATACACACATTATATATATATATATATATATATATATATATATATATATATATATATATATAGATATATTTATATAATTCAAGATTTGTCCATGGATGTGTTTATTAAAATAATTTATTCAATGCAATTTTTATAAAAAAATTTTTTCAAAGATTATATATAACTAAAAAATTTCGAAAATTTATTGATTAAATAAGTTACATTACATAAGCTTTTAATAAAATTGCTTAATAAATATTTCATATTATTATAATAGCTTGCAGCATCAAATCTCATCAATCTCCTAAAGTAAAAGCATCGGATATCAACTTCCATTAATCTTTTTCCATACAATATGGGTAAATAATATAAACAAATATACAAAATAAATTTATTATCTTTGTGTTATATTTCTTCACAAATACAACATCATTATAAACACACTTTATTTTACACACACACTCATATTATATATATATATATATATATATATATATATATATATATATATATATATATATGTATGTATAATATTATATTTATTTTTTGCCTACCTAGTGAAAAACACATTTTTATTCTTATATCATTTTTTTATTTTTATATTATTTTGTCTTATAAATCATCTCAAAAAATAAGAAAAATAATTCTACTGTTTCCAAACATTTATCTTAAGAATTGATAATAAATTCATGACCTGTGATAAAATACATATCAGCTTTATTATCGTTTATTTAAACACACATGACCTTTTCAATGAAAATTACAATTTACAGTAAGATGCCACGATACGAGCCTTTTATAAAGATCAAAGCTTTAACAAGTATATTTTTATTCACAAATCTTAATATACAATTTTGAAAACAGTACATTTTTCATATTTATTTATGAACAGAATTATAAAATTGTATTTATGAATTCTTAATCTTATATATATATATATATATATATATATATATATATATATATATATATATATATATATATATGTATGTATGTATGTATGTATGTATAATTTGTTAAAAAATCAAAAACGGTACTAATATTTAATATATGATCAATAATTAGTAACAAATATTATTCTTAAGCAATTAGAAATTTCTGTGCATACTTAAATTATATTACTATAGTTCAAAAATTATAGAAAATATTTTTTGTTTCCAATGTTAATATACATTTAAAAATTACTGATGATTACATATTGTTTCAATTTTGTAATTTCTATTTTGGTTTGCCTTCTTCAAAAATGATTTCATACAAAACAAATAAAAATAAAATATTTTAACAAATTACTAGATTATTTAAGAAAAATACTCGCAGTCAATAATGGAACAAGAAAAAAACTGTCATTTATAGTGTTAAAATGATTACATTACTAAACAAAGCTAAAGTAATTAAAGAACTTTCATGTATATAATTACAAAAAATTCACAGAAAAATTTATACCAACATTTGTAGATTATTTTTATAAATATACATGTTATGAAAATATCATCTTAATTTATTTAAAATTTTGTCGCGTTTGTATAACTTACAAACAAAACTTGATAAGAACTGAAACTAAAAAAAAGATTATTCTAGAAAACAAGCACTGGTAATCATCTTTTTGTATTCTTCTTATATATATATATATATATATATATATATATATATATATATATATATATATAATATGTATAATATATACATACATAAATACACACACTCATTTATATATATATATATATATATATATATATATATATATTAAAAAATATATTTTTACTTACATATTATTTTTTTACCATAATCATATATTAAATTTAAAAAACATATAATTACATTTTATAACATTACCTTGTTAACAATGCACCTTGGAGAAACATTACTAAACAAATGTGCACAAAATATGATAACTAATTTAAAAATAAAATGGAAGCTATGTATATATTTAATTAGAATTTATGTGAAGAGTAAATTTCACTTTTTTCACTTACGCATTTCACGAGAAGATTTTATATTATTTCAATTTTTTCTTGAAATTATTATTTCAAATTTAAATAAAATATTAAATTAATATTCAAGTAAATAATTGAAATATTTTAATTTAATTTAATTAAAATACGATATTTTACTTACATTTTATGTAGCGAAATTTTATAAAAATAATAATTTATGAACAGTAATATATTCCAACATCCACATTAAAGTAGATGTTATGTAAAGTATAATTTTGATATTTTTAGTATTTTTATACATTCTTACCAAATACTTACATGAATATAACAAAAACATAATCGCGAAAAAAATATATTCCGCAGATTTAGAACTAATATAACTTGATCATGTAACAGAACTCTCGTTTATGATCAGCCTTCGAGTTTCATTATTTCAAGCTTATAAGATAAGTTTATAGTAATGAAAATAGAGTCATACGTGCACTATCGATATTCTTGAGGATCAAACAATTCATGTTTATTCATGTTTTAAGTGTTTAGTATTGGAAATAAATTTCAAAATTATATATTAAAAATATGAATATAATTATTCTATAAAACAGTCATGAAAAATAACAAATATTTTTTAATTATATTATTCTTATATTAAATTATAAAATAAAATTATTAACATTAAATAATATTCAATTTATTGATTATTTAATAAAATAAATAGAATTTTTAAGCTAATATACAATAATGAGCTTCTTGCTTTAATCAATAAATTCTCTTAATTTCTTTTGAATTAATGTGAAATGAAGAAAAAATCTTTTTAAATATAAACTTTGATAATTATTTCATATAAATACAATTAGAAATTATTTTTATACAAATTTTAAATTAAGATATTGAATTTATTATAACCAATTTAAATTTCATATTATTTAACAAATTTAATTAGATTAAAAATATTCACAAATCATATTACAAATATCCTTTTTTGGTTTTATTCTTGTAATTGTTTATATAATCACAAAAATAATATGACAACTTCTACAATGTTTCAAATTACTTTCTAATATATAAATAACTGTTTTAGAAACTATTTAGAAAATAAATTAAATACAATTTTTCAATAATATTCAATTACAAGAAATATTTTATACATAAATAAATATGTATTTAATAATGTTGAAAAATATTTTTTATCAAAAATAATAACAGGATAATACTACATGTACAAATAATAATTTAATATAGAAAAAAGTCATAAAAGTTTTTTATTATTAATATAAACTTTCAAAAAGTAATGACAAACAAAATATATAATATATCTTTTTAAATAGTCTCAAAGTCTGAAACGACACCGTATTTTATGTGACCCAAAAAGCTATATAATTGGCTACGACAAAATGTTTTAATACTATTAAGTTGCATTAATTTGTAATATAATTAAATGCCATTTCGTTGCTATATTTTCTCTTATTAAAACATTATACTTAAACATAATCAAAGAAACCTAATGAATACATTTAATAGGAATACGTTTTTATGTCTCTCTCTCTCTCTCTCTCTCTCTCTCTATATATATATATATATATATATATATATATATATATATAATTTCTTATATAATTTATTGATGTTAAGAAAAACACATTGGTTGGTAATAAACTGTAAACGTTTATATTATCCAATATTATCACAGAAATACAATAGCAAGAACAATAATATTATTAATTGTTTTCTCAAAATACACACACACACACACACACACATATATATATATGTATATATATATATATATATAAATTATTTTTTAATTATATATAAGTTAGTTATATTATCTAATTTTTTCACATTTATTTATTTCATCTTATATTTCTTATTCATATCGTTCAAATTATTTTCTTTTTTCAAAATATTAAAATAAATACTTTCTTAGAAAAGTTTTATAGTTTATAAATAAAAACATTAAGAAATTATTTATAAATGAAACTAAATTACATGTATATATGTATATACATATATTTATATATATATATATATATATATATATATATGTGTGTGTGTGTGTGTGTGTGTGTGTGTGTGTATGTAATATGTACTAAAGAGCTTAATAATCAACTCATTTAGAATTTACAAGTTGCCGGTTCATTCGTTTCACTCATTCAGTATTCGTGGAAATATTTAATCAGTCACAAGGGAACAAAGCTGCTGTTTTCATTAATATAAATAATACCATTTAAACTTCAAGAATGAAATGATTGATGCTTTCGCATATGTAATATTTTATACAGTTTAAACCATATACAAATTTATAACTTTACTGTAAATTAAACTCTGTTATTATTTACGAATGTTTACAATTGAAATATTTATTTGCGAAAGAAACAAATAAATTGTATTTACATTTACAATGAGTTCATCTCATTTTCTATCTAAAACTTTTTTAATATGTAAACTTTAATCAAAGTTTCAATGTATATTCATTTTTAATACGATAAAAAATATCGTAACGTTTTTTAGTAATTTCATATTTTAAAATTATAATAATAGTAATATGTTATAATTTTAGAAATTTATTTAATAGTATTGTATATTAAATAAATTTATATATATATATATATATATCCATGAATGAAATATCGAATAATTTATTATTGTCTACTTTCATATTATAAAAAAAATAAGAATTGCAATTATATTAACCTTAGATTATACGCACGAAAAATTGACGAAACATTTTATTTCATGAAATGTAAATAATTTTATGAAATTAAAATTAATTTTAAGTCAATCAAAAAAAACTATATAAAAATATTTAATTGCATATTTAAAACTAATTCAAATTCAAAATAACATATTCCATATATTCTAAAAAGAGAAATACTGTAATTTACGTTCTGTATTTACATTTTTAGTATTATAGGTTTAATCAAGATCGTAACAAATAGCTAGCAATAAAAAAAATCGAAACTTTTATATAAAATGATTATATCAAAACTATAACATAAAATCTGTTTATAAATATATACAATAATCATATACGTCAATATTTCGAAATTGTTGAACATAAAATATCCATAACATGAAATTCATATAATTTATATACAATTTGACACGATCCCATGTCTCGAAAGCAATTAAACAAGATAAAATTTTGATATGGGTCTACAGAAATGTCGTTTTTTGATTGTCGATCTAAAATGACAACATGACAGAATGGTAGCGTATGTTTGTACCTGTAATAAAATAGACGGTTTCAAAAAGATATTTTATATGTTATAAATATTTACTGTACATGTCGTATTTCCATAACTGTAACATTATACTTTAAGCATGATATAGGTTAATTTTTTTTTTCATTTACGATTAACAGTTGTTTATGACAATACTATAGCGTTAGGGTTTTAAACATTCAATGTGTTTTACACATAATTTTTTTTTAATATGTTAACTATTATAATATATTAATGAATATGTAAAATAAATAATGGAAAAAAGTTCTACTTTTTGATATTATTAGTTATTTTATGATTCTTTTATTATTTTTAATCCTTATTTCCTTGATAAAATAATTTTTAAAATAATATATATATATATATATATATATATATATATATATATATATATATATATAAGCAGAGGCTCAAAATCATATTTAAAATTTTTATAAAGAAGAGTAAATGCAAAATTGAGATCAAGGAAATTACAATAGCATTCATATTTTAAAAAGTCGATAAATACAAATCATAATTTCTTAAAAAAAATATTTATAAAATAAGAGTTTATTTTTTTAAATTTATCAAGCTATTTTTAATATAGTTAAAATTTAATAATATCAGACTATAAATAATGAACACAATATGACATTCAGTGAATAATCTGAACAGTTATGATTATTTACTTTTTTATACAAAACCAATCTTTTTCTTATTATCTTTACTGACGAAACAATACTAAAATAATAGTACAAAAGATTGTATTGTTAAATAAAATGGTTCATTTAATCTGACCATATAAGCTACGTATTTTGGTATCCTGTTGATAACAAGATCTTTTCAGAAACGTTATATAGAATACATCAGGATCTGAGTTGATATACACATGGTTTCAAAACCACATACAATAGAACATAAATAACATATTGTTTTGTACATGTTAAGTGGTCCATAAACACAAACACATGTACAAATAACATGTATTATTACTTAATTGTATTAATATGTAAAACTATTTCAATGCCATAAATTAAGACAAGGATTTAATTTACAAAGTATAAAATAACTAATCAAGTTTATTAATAAATAAAATACTTATATATTTCTATTATTTTTGTTTGTAGTGAAATAAAAAATCTTTGCTTAATTTTTTATAAAATTTATATATATATATATATATATATATATATATATATATAAATGTGTGTGTGTTTATAAAACTTTACATATTTATTTTTCTTCTTTAAATTTTAACTGTTTAAATCCATTCGAAATTTAAAATGAAATATTTATTGGCAAATAGTATAATATGATAAATTTTAAGTTACAGTAAACAAACATTGTAAGATATTTTTTTAAAAAAGAAGTCAATTTGTTTTTAATTAATATTGTCAACTTATAATTATTATAATTGTTTTTTTCTATTCCTATAAATGCACATTTTAATGCCTTGTAAAAAAAATTGATTTATATCATAAAAATATTAATAATAACTAAATCACTTCTAACATAAATGAATTTTCACATCCAACACCACAATATGTTATAAAGTGTTCAATAATCATTTATTGTTCACTTTGTTGTTTATAACAATAATCGGTTAATGGAAATTTCGATGGCGATGCCATCATCGTCAGAACCTTTTTGTCATAGAAAAACTTTGTAACATATTGTGGTGTTGGGGGTGAAAATTCATTTGTGTTAAAGTGAATTCATCACAATTTCAAAACAAATATTAAATCACTTTTGTATATTTTTTTCGATATCCTAGTAAAAACAGTTTTTGGTGTTTTTAATCATTTGAATCTAAAGGATTTTAGATATCTATTAAAAACCTGATTTTAAATATGATTAAAGAAAATGCCAAATTCTAAAAATATTTTGGAATCTACATTAAATATTTTATAATAAAATAAATATACTTCATTAGATTTTTTCTATTTTCATCTTCAAAATAAACAGATAACTAATAATAGCTTAATATTATTGATACAATAATCATTGTCAATTAAATGTATTGTTTTTTTAAAAAAATATGGCAATAACTAATTTTTTACAGTAAAAATATAGGATAGCCCAAGTAAGATTAAAGGATTTAAACATACTTGCTTATTATCATTTAGTCTCATTTGTGCCATCCTATAGAATGTTCATCCTATTAAATGTATAGAAAATATAATATTTTAACACTATAAATAATATATCTCCTAACGTAATTATTAAAAATAAATTGCAAGAATTGATTAAATTAATTTTTAATGAACTTAAAATTTATTGCCCGTACCAATATCATGTGTAAAAAAAATTTAAAGTACATTTATTAAATTTCACTTTTGATGTATGTTTAAACATATAATTTTTAAATAAATTTAATTAAATATATATATATATATATATATATATATATTATTTAAATGACAGCCATTAAAATAAAATCAATATTATGGAAACCTTCTAATTACAATCATATCTAAATAAATATGAAAGTTATTGTTACAAACGAATATTTTGTCATTTCAAAAGCGTTCTGAACATAAATTTGGTTTTGTTACAAAAATTATGACGTCAAAGAAATTTCATTGACGTCATTTATACACTGATTCAATTCCTTAACTCCGTTTCATTGTTCTAAATGTTCTTATTATATTATTTTTTTCCTTATCAACTTATATAATTCACTGAAGTAAAATGGAAGTTCTGTTAATATTTCATACCTCGACATTATTAGTTATAAATATTCTTTCTACGTTATAAACTTTGTTGTAAATGAACAGTAATAAATAATATGTTCAAATAAATGCTCTTGTGTATCGAAATAAAATACTTTTCTATTTCGATACACAAAAACATAATATTTATTTGAAAAATCTCGTGCTTATCCAAAACAGAAACATAAATATGATAAATGTTTTTTTAAGCTCTTCAAGTAGGTATTATGTTGTATAAAAGTTATTTAACAAGAAGTATATTCAGTAAATATGTTGTTGTTTGAATAACAACATTCAAATTTTTTTTGAAAAAAAAATTGTAAAATAATTTTATACTGATATTGGAACCTTCATTTCAATACTGCAAATGACAGACAGCATTGCCATTCATTCATTTACCATACAGATAACATTCTCCCAAATGTATATTGTTGTTGTGTATTTATTTTCTGTTATTTCCACTTTCGATTGCTCTTTTTGCGCTATGTTGTTTACGAATAGAATAGGCTGTGATAAATTGATGTTCACGGCGTGTGGTGGTGTCATCTCGTTATACGACGTTGCTTTTGCGTCCTCGAAGCTAGTTTTTTTTTGTTCAGCAATACTGAATGGAGTACATTGACTTTTGAAACCACTTGAGAAACAAAACATTGGTTTTTGTTATTGTTAATTTCATTTTTTATAAATTACATACATGTATTGTACATATAATATATTTAAAGAACACAATTTTATATTTTTTTATATTTACTCCAATTTTTTATTTCAATATTGGACATTTACTGACAATTATAGAATTATAAAAAACACAAATTTATTCGTTAGAATTAAATAAACATGTGTTTATTATTTTTTGTATTTATTTTATTTTTATGAAAGATTTTTAATTAAAAAAATTTTATTTAAAAAATATATTACAGAAAAAAATATATTGTTAGAATTATTAGATAAAATTTAAAAAAAGATTTTCAAAATCCACAAAAAAACTATAAACTATTTTTTTCAAAACCGTTTCATGATATTGGTCTGACCATTGATTTTTTTTGGATGGTACAAACCATCCAATAAAATTATTAATGTATACTTTTATTAAATTTTGTAGTATTGAGATAGGTGATAAATTATTTAAAAATTAGGTTTAAAGTAAATTGTATTTCATTACTTTTGTATTAAGTAAATTAGAGAAAATTCAATTTTTCTCAAGGATGATTATGCTTGAAATGTCCTTTTATTAATTTTTTTCAATATTCCATCTTTAGCAATTAGACTTTTAAAAAACAAATTAAGAGAGATAAAAAGTATTAATAAAAGAAATATTTTAAAATTGAAAATCCTATCACTAAACTTGCTATCTTAAGCAGACGTATTAAAACTAATATGAAATATATAATAAATACTATATTAAGATAAAATTTGTAATATTTTTTCCTCAAAAATAAAAATATAAAAATTATGAAAAAAAGTGTATAAATAAATATATTTAAAATGAGAAAGTTTGTTCAAAATTAAATATTTAAAATCAAATATCGAAATTTTAACATTTTTAGTATATACTCAATAGAAAAATATTTCATATTGCTTCCATTATTTTAAACTTCTTACTAGAAAAAAATGGTTAATACTCCAAAGTTTATATATTTGATTTTTAAGTAAATAAACCATTAAGTGTTTTTCTGTTAAAATAAAAAATAATATTTAATAAATAATAACTTTTGTTAAAAAAGTATCTAATCATCATATATTGAACAATTGTTCAATATCTATATTTAATCACATACTTTTACCTACTCCTATATGACACGATCTGTACAGCAATTATTCTTTATCACCACTGAGATGATAATTTAGTATCTCAATAAATTTACATACAATAAATCAGCACACCAAATTTAATTACAGCCGATTAACTCATTAAAATTTTAAACCAGCAAGCTTTAAATGAAAAATTATGTTTTAAAACTTTGCTGTTCAAACTACATAAATCAACGAAAATATTCATTTTTATTAGATATAGCTGGTAAATAGTATATGCTGTTTTTTGTTGGAATTTTTTAATTTCAGTGTTCTGATAATTAAATTCAACAAACTTATGTAAAATATTGTTAGATTCACATACAAACATCAGCAAGTCTAGACGTTTGTCTTATATAATTTATATAAATTAACAAAAAAGTTTGTATTTAAAAAATATTGTGTATTCTTGAAAATATTCATGAATTTTTAAAATAAATTAAATATAAATGATTTATATATTTTCTTATGTCATGTAAAATTAGTTTTATTAATCTATGAAACAAATTAATAAAATTATGTAATAAATAAATAATTTATAAATATATTTCTGTAATGATTGAAATATTAAAGATTTTCATTTAATGTTTATAGATATTTTAAATAACATTATCTTTCTAGTTATATTGTCACAAACCTAATTAATCCTAAGTGAAATCGGATTTAATTTAATACATCCTTAATTATTTCAATGGTATTATTCTGACGAGTTGAAACTGTCCAAATTTCTAAGTAATTATAACTGTCTTTAGTTGACTATAACATAATGCATTTTGGAATAGACGATTTATTGAATTAATTCGGAATTAATAAATTACTCTCTATAAAATTTTTAATAAGTTTTGTATAATTAATATTTTTTATATATATTTTATCCATAATTTATTTCAAAAAATTATATTAAATATATTTTTCGTATATCTTCATACAAAATATCTCTGTAAAATCTTAAAATACAAAATTTTTATTTATACAATTTTATATCAACTCTAAATGAAAAAAATATTAAATAAATGTAATCTTATTGTATAACTTTTTTAAAAATTTAAATAATGATTATTTAAAAATAATATTTATTTAAATATATTAGAGAAAAATATTATGAAAAATAAATTTAAAATTTTTTCTAACATGAAATTTTTAATATGAACATATTTTAATATTATAACAAATATTACCATTAATCTATTAATTAAAAAAATATTTAATATATAAGAAATCAATAATTATACATCAAAAATCTTAATAATATAATAAAATAACTATTTAAAATATATGATGACATAATTAAAATATATTTATTTTTCAAAAAAGGAGATATAAGTTTTTATAAAGATTTGTTCAATAATTTTATTTATAATAATATAATAAAATCTATAGTTTCATTAATATTACCAATATTGTAATAAATTTATAAATAATAAAATTATGTAGTTTATATTAAAAAATATTATTCAAAAAATAATTTTTTTAAATAAAAAATAAATCTTAAACTAGAAGAAATCATTAGATAATAAATGAATTTTAATCACTCATATCATTTTATCTTTTTAATAAATCAAGACAATATAAAAAAAATAATTATTATTATCTACATAAAAAACTTTAAATATGTTTATATAAATTGGTATATGAAATATTTTTTTGAAGTTTAATTAATAATAACTTTTAAAAAAACGATATATAATGTTTTGTATGGACAATCAATCACGTTACGTCAGTTGTGATATTCACTCATGTTTAACACTTATTGTTGTTTCAGATTTTAATTAAAACAATATTAAAAAAACATATATACTACACAGAAATTAATATAAGGATCATATAAACCGACTTGTATATTTTTTATTTTTTAAAGTTTTTTATTCTTTTATCCACATTATATTTGCTTATTTCACTCAAGTTTACATATATCTAATATGATTTAAGTGTGATGTATCACTGTCAATGCAAATAAACATTTTTTCAGCATAAAAACAACATATGTATTTTGATATATTTTTAAAAATAAATTATATTATAAAATTTATAAACTATTATTAACACATGTTTATTATTACGTGTTTAGTATATAATCATTTTTTCATGAATAACTCTAATGGTGTAAAAACAAATATTAAAATTTGATTTGGTATTCATATAAAGTTTTTTTGATTTTTCTTGTACCTAATCTTTTACTAACATTAATAAAACTATAATTCAAATAAAATTCAATTTGAAGAAAATTTAGTAATAACTTATTAATAATATTAAGAATCTGGGATATTTGATTTTCAAGACAAAATTTATAATACAGGTTCGTACACACATTATATTGTGTACATGCAATTTAAATTTAAATAAGCTTATTCAACAAAATGTAACAATTCCAATTTTCGAAATTTGGGAGAATTTCATTAATATTTTATTTTATTTTAAATAATATATAGGGTCTTCCAAATGTAAGACCTGTATTTGTGTCTTATTAAAAAGAAACACATGATTCTCTATACACCAACCTATACATATATTTCTTTTTGATAAAACACAAATCTAGGCATTACATTTAAATGGCCCTATATATATATATATATATATATATATATATATATATATATATATATAATTTTAAACCTAAATATTAACAAATATATTCTTCTAATTTATAATACTCTATTTTACTAAAGATAAATATTTTAAAAACATTTTATACATACTTTGTTAACCATAACAATAAGAAATTTAATTTTTTTTAAAAAATCACATTCTACTAATAACACAATATTCAAAAACTGTCATCTTTCCAAACAGAATTGCATCTGTTGCTTGTTTTATTGCAACAAATTCAATGACCTAATATTACCTGACTCTGTCAAAGTTCATATAGATTTGTAATATTTACTAGAACACAGAAACAATATTCCAAACATACATATATAGTACCAAAGAAATACAAAGTCTGTGCTTCATGTTTATACAGTAGCACACATGTGTGATAGGAAATGAATTCAGTCTCTGCTTAAAATTTATTCTGATTGTTGAATGTTTCTTGTATATATGTATAATAAATGTGAACATATATATATATATATATATATATATATATATATATATAAATTTACGTTAATTAAAATAATTCATGATTAGAAAACGAATTATTACACATAAGCTTTAAAAATATATATAATTATCACTGTTTGTTTTGATACTAAGGCAAATTTAACAAACCTCAATTTTATATTATAGCACTTTGATGAATGTATAGTCAACGAAATGCGTATCAGCAAATGAAGTAATTATTGAACATATTAATAAAATTCGGAGGGTTGAGTTGAGTAATTTATCTATTGAAGATTTTTTTTTAAACAATATTAATGTTGACATTGAGAAAGGCAATGGAAAACAACTAAGTAATTTATATTTTTGAATACAATTATCATTAATGCGATGAATGTACCCATATAATTACAAAAAAGCAATGATGATGAATGTTATTAATTTCTATTTCTAATAATAATATGAAATATTTTTATATTAGAACAAAATTTATATCTTTTGATTTTTTGACATATAATTTCTAATTATAATCAACTGTGTTATTGATATGTATTTCTATTAATATTTATTTTTAATAATTTAATGTCTAAATATTTTAATAGGCATTAAGATTATATTAAAAATAGAAATATAACACAATAGTTTCAAAACATTCATTTAAAAATCTATATATAGCATGGTACGAGAAATTCAAAATAACTCATACATTTTAAAGGAAATAAGATATTCACTAAGTTCAATATCCTTGTTTTAATAGAAATTCCTATGTCAACGTATTGAGAAGTCTTAGGAAATGTCAAGAAATATTAAATATCTTAGTTCAAATAAGATAACAATTATTATTGTAGTTATGTAGTGTACTGTACATTTTACAATATATATGTGTTTGTATATATATAAATATATATATATATATATATATATATATATATATATAATGTCTGGAAATTTATAAGTTTATATATGTTATGTTAGCAAACTACTGCTGCAGAATTACACGTTCCACTGAACATCATGAATCGATGCTTTATTTAGAACCGTGAGCAGACGCACTACAAAATCAAACTCGCTTTATCGTCTGTATATTAGATTGCTTTATATGGATTTCGGATCTCAAATTTATACGTGTCGAACTTTATCGTACAAATGAGTTTACAAATAAAAAATTAGTACGGGTAACTTAAACAGAATGTCTGTAATATTTTTAAAATTTTCAATAAAATAATTTACACGCATTTTTAGCACAAATCCTTCTTACATAAGTAAATACTACAAGTTTTTTTTTAAAAAAAAAAACATGAAAGAAAAATTTCATTTATACAATTCAGATTTTATTATACGTTTTAAAATTTATTTGAATAATTTATATGAACATATGAACATGCACATAAAAAAAACAAACAATTATACGTTTACTTACTTTATATTTAACATTGTTTAAATATGCTAAGCTTTTCAACCAGCCCAGTTTATATATATTCAACGATGCTTTAGTATGAAGTTGAATATATTATTAAATTTTATTCACCACGATAAACAATTCGTTCACAAAATATTAACCACATTTTCTCTTAATTATTTACATTTTTGTATATTTAAACAAAATATGAATTTAAAAATTTATTAAAACGAAACTTAAAAACTATATTTTCTTTTCAAACATTTTTTCTTTATTCATTCACTTACATACACTCATACACACACGCACACGCATATATATATATATATATATATATATATATATGTGTGTGTGTGTGTGTGTGTGTGTGTATAAATATGAGTATGTATGAACAACTTAAAGTTTAAATAATATGAAACTACAAAAACTAATTTAACCCTGAAGTACTGTATAAATGTAAAAAAAATTACAATTCCAAAGTAAATATTACAATTTTTAAGCTGTTCGTCTATTTCAAATTCAGAAAGTTTTTTAGACTAGTCAGATATAGTATCATTTTTTTAACATCTAAATTTTACCTGCATTTTTTTTCTTAAAATTATTAACTTCAAAATTATTTTCTTATTTTATATAAAAAATAGGAATATCTATTACAATTTATATACATTATTAATTTTTAAACAAACTTTACAGTAAATTAAAAATTAGTTCTTAATCTAAACATAATCATAATAAAAAATGTCAAACATACAATCGTATCAAGTAAATAAAATTGTAACCTGTATAAAAAATCAATCACGTGATAAAATTCAATCATGAATACTTAGTATTGAAATTAATACCCCTAAAAATATTTTTTTCTATTTATTATTAAATAATAAGCTATCATCGTACTTCTTCATTTTAGATTATCAACATACTAACAGTACATAAAAGAATTTACTAAATGTTTATTATGTTTATATATATATATATATATATATATATATATATATATATATATATATATATATATGTATATATACATATACTATATAAATCTCAAAATTGCATTGGGGAACACCAAAAGTTTTTACTAGTCGTTTTTATGCCTTTTTATTATATGTCAGTTTTGCACTCAACCTAAATCTAAAGATTTAAGTTGTCAGTACATCGTGTTTTTGCATCATATATATATATATATATATATATATATATATATATATATATATATATATATACATTAATATTTCTGTTTTTCAAATATCAAATCGTTTATAGTATTTGATTTTCATTTTAAATGACTTATTTTTATAGCCATAATAAATTAATCAGTATTTTAATTTTTTAAAAATTCTTAAAATTAAAGATTTTGAAAAATTTCATTTATATTTCTTATTCATTACATTTAAAATTATATTTCTTATTTTTTTATATTACCAAATAATTTTTTTTTATACTTTTATAATATGTTTTATTCAAAACAATATATATATATATATATATATATATATATATATATATATATATATAAATATGTCGTTAACCAATTCTTATACGATACGATCATAATAAAATATCCAATCATTATATATTCCAATACGATCATAATAGAAAAGATTGTTTTGAAAAATATCATTAAAATACAGTTCTCCAAAAAATTTCAATACATCAAAAAATCGTTTGAAAATTGAATATAAAAAAAGAATTTATGTAGGTACTTTATTTTCCTACATATATACACATATATGACGATATGTTTACTATAAATAAATTAACTGATGCTTCAATGATCAAAGTATTCGAATAAAAATAATTATATTTATAAACAACACAACCACATCTAGAGCTTTAATGTGTCCATAATACAATCATAAACGCATTAACACTTCAATGAATTTCAATACAGTTACATTGAACATGAATTTATTTTTATAACAAATTTATTTAAAATAAATATTGATTTTTCTACATACAATTTTAAATGTATAAATGTTTTAAATTAATACATGTAGGTAGACTAATATTTTTGCACAATTTGATTTTATCCAACATCTCTCTCTCTCTCTCTCTCTATATATATATATATATATATATATATATATATATATATATATATATATATATATATAAGAATAGCAATATATATATACACATATATATATATATATATATATATATATGTGAAAGCAAAATATCAGCAAATTTAAGACAGAGTCACAACCTTTAACCAGTATACAAATATCTGCGGCCAAATACCTGTCCTCCAAATAAAACAACCAATATTAAATACACATGTTGACATTAAAGGTATTTTTACCACAAATATTGTTCATAAAATAATATATCAAATTTTCTAGAATATTTCAAATTATTGGCAAACAAAATTGAATTTTTTAAAAAATAATATCAACATAAATAATTGATTTGATACTGAACTTTCATAATTCTTTGAGACATGTAATATAAAGAAATATATAGTTATATTACTTGTAAAAACTATTCACTGTTCGTATTTTTCGATTTATGTATGGTTTACGTTTAACAATATATATATATATATATATATATATATATATATATATATATATATATACATAATTACAAATAATATAATAGTGATATAAAATATCGAAATAAGAAATAGTTCATAAAATTTATTGTCAACGATGAAACACGAATTGAAATGTCAATCAAATTTGATAAAAACGAAATATCTCTATTACTTCAAAATAAATTACGTACAGTATGAGATATTACGCATATTGAAAATCACATAAGGAAATAAAAGCAATTTTTTATATTCAACGAGTACAATTTTTGGATATACAACAATTTAAATGAAAAATACTCGATCCGTTATACAAACGAAATAACATTTTCAATACGATTAATTCTTATTATTCGAAAAATTGTACATATTTATTTTTTATAAATTACTTAATAAAATATGTTAAACTACTATCAAATATATTTACAATTACAAGCCAATATTAAATATATATTATCAATGTATCAAAACATTGAGAAAATAAATTTCTTTTGAAAATGTACATATTTTCATATGTACATATATTGAGAGACTGATAAAAAATTAGATAAGTACAAATCATATATGAAATTAATGATGTAAAAAAAAATAATATTGACTCAAACTATACTTGAATTTACACAAATGAATTTTAACCCCAACACCACAATAATTTAAAGTGTTCAATAATCACTTATTGTTCACTTATTATTTATAATTATATAATCTATAATTATATCGGCTGATGCATTTCGATGGCGACACCCATCATCGTCAGAGCCTTTCTCTCTATACTTTAATTAATTTACAAGTATGAATTCAAAATTGTAAAATCAATTAAAGTAACAAAAGTAGATAAAGAAGACATTACAGAAAATATAAAAATAAAAACAGGAACAAAACAATTAAAAATGTTATATAATCCATTATTCTATAGTCTATTTCCTTTACCTAGAACATCGTTTCTAACTAAAAACAATGATTAATACAGAATATAAAACTACAAAAGTCTAGATAAAAATCCGACGTCCACTAAATAATTTATAACATACAAGTATAATGAGAAATTACATTGAGAGTTGAGAAATTAAAAAAAGCAAACTGGAATGACTTCAGTTCGAATTCATTATAAAATATCATACATATTGTAATGACATGAAAAACAAAACCAATCAATTTTTCAATATATTTATTTTCTCAGATTAATTTACATATTTTTTATTTGAAAAAGTTATAACTGCATTCTACAAATACTGTACACATACATACTTGTTTATATATATTTATATAAATATATATGTATAACAAATTATAATAATATTTAAAATTTGCTAAATTGCAATTATTCCACAATGAATTCTGTATGTGTTTACATCGGTTTTATTAACTAGATAATAAACAACCGTTTGTGCATTATTTAAATACAAATATATAATATCACATTGTAACAAATGCTTTTCTATTGTGTGATACATATAAATAATGAGTTATATGTACTATAAAATAGATGAACTTCCAAACACGCATTAATATCAAAATCGATTATATATAATACAATTTGCATATAATGTATTTACTAATATACGAGGGTCATTTGATAAATATGGTAAATTTATTTATTGTTAATTTAATTAATTAATTAAATTAAATTTTTCAATTTAGTTTTTCTTACTTTTTACTACACTTATCAAACGACCCTCGTGTATATATATATATATGAAGTGGATTATTTTTCTTCAACTAAATTTCTAATACAGCAGAATCTCCTCCAAACTTTTCCGGTCTAATTTAATTATCAATTCAGAGAGCATCATTCAAAATGAATTTATTCCTTAGGGCACAACTGTCAATAGAAACTATTACTTATAAGTTTTGAAGCGTTTAATGTCGAAAATTCCAGTAGGCCGCCCGCAGTATCTAATACAAAGCGATTGGTCACTCTTGTGCAAATATATCTAAATTCATTGTTTGTGAATTTTTCAAATTCTCCGAGTCACAGTTTTTAATAATTTTTTTTTGGTAATTTTCATGTTACGAATATTTTGTTCATTCGACTAAAATTATAATAATTAATAAAATTAAAGATATTTCAAACTGAACGACGAATTTTCTGAAAATTATTTTAAAGATGTTTTATTAATTATTTAGAATATTTTAATTACAACACATTTTATCATATTTCAAAAAATTACAACATTTATAATTTTCCCGATATCTTATGTCGAAGGAAAGAATATTCAATTTTAACTCTTATCGGTCGTATGTCACCTCTGACGTGACATTACAACTTTGCTCTATCAGTCGTATGTCACGTGCGAGGTGACAAGACTGAACAAGTAACCACGTCCTCATTGCTGAATGTACACACTGTATGTTTTTACAGTTTAATTCTTACTCGATAGCAGACAACATGTTCTGTCATATTTCAGCAATTATTTTACTTATATTATAATATTTTATTCCTCCAAAAATGAAAAAGAAAACTAGCAATTTGGAAAGTAACAGTGATAGTTGTAGTGAAATATGTAAAAATTTTGAATATTCGGCAAGTGATTTTAATTCTTGTGATGAAGTTGCATATCTTACAACCTCATTCCCAAGGGAAGCATAATAACTGCATTGTATGTTCCAATCGGAAGTTACCTGGAGGAAGAAAGACGACTATAAACTTGTAATAGGAAACTATTCCTTCATGTAGTTAAATATTTCAAAAAATACCACACATTGAAAAAATATAAATAACATTTAAGCTTGAAGATTACACGTTTAATAAGATGTAAACATTTAAAGTGTAAATATAAATATTTTTATGCACAAAACTATCTTTTTATATCAAGTAACGTTAGTTACTCTTCTCTTATAATAAGCTCTCAAATATATCTCCGACCTAGCGGAAAGTTAAGTACAAAATTCTAACGTCCGATAAGGGTTAATAATTTTTCTTCATACATATTTTTAAACATACATTTTGAAATTAAATAAGTAATAGATGTATATTCAGAAAAATAAAAATGTTTTTCTAAACTTGTTAATCTGTATTAAGCATTTTTATTATATTTACTGAAATATTATCATGCTGGAATTTTATAGAATTTTTAACTAATTCTAAAATTTAAAAAGTGTATATATATAAAGTATAAATATGCTGTATTAGAATTTTTGATTTACACTCAGATCACATAAACTTTTTATATACTCTTACTTTATGCTATATTTTTATCGAACGAAAAATATTTACACAACATTGAGTCAGAGCATCTATCTCAATTACCAAGAACATAAATCATGCTTTCCTTTTCCATAAATAAGGTTAAAATACCATTTCCGCTTAGCATAAATTATCATTCCGCTTATATATATATATATATATATATATATATATATATATATATATATATATATTTAGATAGATAAATTTGTGTGTGTATGTATGTAAAAGGTAAACAAATAACTTTTTAGTGTAACACTTTTGAAATTGGTATTTTTTAAATAATTTTCTTATTAATAATACAATAATAATTTTGTGAATTTGATTCTTGTACCTAAATTTGTATAATTATCAATTTTTAACAACACTATTGAACTAAAAATTGCGTTTATTTTCAAATCTTAAAATTCAATTTTTATTTATTTATATTATTATATCATGAAATAGTATCATTATATACAAAATTCATTATTAAAATCTACGAAAATATTTTTCGAATGATAACGATAATAGTACTAAACGATTAAATATAAGTAACTTTCTCTATTAACTAAACTACATTAAAGGAGGTGAATCCATTAAACCCTCCCAAAGCACATTTCATCCAAAACATGATGTTATCTAAATAATATGATTTGATATTGTGAATTATGGGCTTTCATCAGATAAACTACTATAAATTCCAATAAATATTAGCAAATGCATCAACGGTGAATAATAAAACAACAATAACTAAATTACTGATTAGTAATTATTCATAATTTGTGAAGAAGTGTTGATTTTGAAATACTAACGTTAATTAAGTTAAAATGTTAATGATTTATAAATTTTACAAATAGATAATTATAATTTAATTTATTATATGTACTTTATATACAACAATAATATATATTAAATTTGAATTAAATACAAATTTATATTAATTTTAGCAATAAATTAAAACTTTCATTTATTGATATATCTAAATATGATATTAAATTAAATGAATAAATTTATTATAAATTAAATTCGGAACAAGCATATCAATCAGAATATTAAAAATTTGATATTTATTTTTAGGCTTTAATGTTTTAAAACAATACAAAGTTTTCAGCATAACATATTTTAATTGACATTTTAAATGTAAATTTTCAAAATTTATATTTAGTATTCTTTCTTTTAAAATTATATATACATTTTAATTAAAATTTAGTATTAAAAGTATTTAAAAGACTGAATTTATCATTATTAATTTTATTTAAATTTTTTTAAATTTTACTTTACTGATATTTCTTGAAAAATTGATATTCTTTCACATATATATATATATATATATATATATATATATATATATATATATATATATATTGATATGAATACATTTCTGTCGAAAAGTTTTCAATTTAGAGAATAATGACATATATTTTCACAATCAAATTGTCATGTCGATAACCTCGACGAAAGTAAACATGGATAAAATTGGTTCGTTTTTAGAGCGAAGTTATATTTACAGATACGACGGAAAGGGTCGTTTGAAATAACATTCTCTGCGCTGTTTGAAGCAGTTCGCGCCATTAGTGAATATTCATATAAAATTTATGTTTATACAAGAACATATTATAAATATTAATATTTTATACTTATTGTTACAATGCAAATATTTATCACTCACTCTTTAAATCAAAATGTAAATTTTGACACACTTGTTTAGAAACAATACACATTTTCATTTATATCAACACATACAGTAAATCATTAACGCCAAAACTTATACGATCGCTTATATTTTCTCAGAAATATTCTTTTTGAAGTTAATGTCGACATTTTTAATCTTAAATATTGAATTAATTTCAAAATTATATTATACTCTCTTAGAATAAAAGTTAACAATATACAAATATAAAGGACATTATTTAATTTTTTATCATAAATTAAAATTAAATATACATTGAACATAAAATTGTTTATACTTTTTTTAATCGTTCAAATATTTCTATATACATACATCTACAAATTTAATTAATATAATATAATTTAAAATTATTTATCAACTCGTGTTTTCTTAAGAAAATTATTTTCTTCCCTTCTACAATATATGTTGTATTGACTGCAATAAACAGTTTTATTTCAACAGTACTTTTTTCTAAACTCAAAAATATTTTATATGCATATAACAAGATAAGGATAATATTTGTCATAAACATCAACAAATTTTATTCATGATTTATATTTATATATGTATTTGTTTTAGTATATTAGCAAGGATATCGATCGTTTTCATGGCAGATGCTAGATAGTATTTCTAGATTGGGTGAAGCTGGATTGTTATTTTTCAGAAGTGTGTATTGTGTGCGAATAGATATTTTTCGTTCTAGAACCCTTTTGGTGAGTGGTGTGTACTGTATGTGTTTTTTCCTGTTGTAATATATGAACGTTGTTGAATATATACTGTCAGCAGACAGCTTTATTGATTAAACTTTACATGTGATTTAATGTGCTGAGGTCAGTAAAACTGTACTATATTATTGTCTTGCCGGATATAACTCTCTATAAATTCTATTATAAAAAAGAAATGAATAAAAAGAAAATAAAGTTTGTTTGAAACAAGTTTACGTTCTCGATTGATTGACTATTGGATTTTTATGATATGATTTCTGTTATTGTTTCCTGTTTATTTAAAAATAACATTTTTTAAATAAATATTTATTTAAATAAACTTTAAATTGTTTATACATACACGTAGTTATTTAAAATATTTTTTTCTAATACTTTTAAACAAAAATTGCGAATAAAAAATAAATAAATAAATGATTAAAAACAGATAGAATAATAAAAAAAATATATTCATTTATAATAACATTTTAATTAAGAATTCCACAAGTAAATATAACAATTAAAAACAAATGTGTTTATTTCTCTCTCTCTCTCTCTCTCTCTCTATATATATATATATATATATATATATATATATATATATATATATATATGAGTATTATAAAATGCTAGAAATGGATAGGCAATCACAAACATTTTTCGATTTTTTTAAATAAGATACAAAAAAGAATGAGAAAAAGATTTAAGTTTAATTTTTTATTCAATCCTCTTTCTCATAATATGGCATAATTAAATCAATAATAAACAACTTTCTGATAAAAACTGTCGAAACCAAAATAAGTTATAATTATTCAGAAACATAAAAATTTCATTTAATGTATTTTATTCGGGTTTCACTTAATTTATTTTTTCACAGTACAATGTTCTGTAGACAATAATGTATTCTCTTAAGTTTTTAATCTATAATTCTCACTACTACATGGATCATTATTTTTTCAGTCTTTTTAAAACTTCTTTTAATTTTTTAATACAATTAAGAACAGCTGAAAGCACATAAAAACTTTTTATTTGTATAATATTTAAGAACGAAAAAAATCATTACTGGATAACACAAGATGTTCGAATAAAAAAGTAATATGATTGATAATTAGAGTCAATTTCAAATATTGTAAGGGATTTAAAAATTCAAAGGGATTATAAGAAAATTAATTTATTTTATTTAAATAAAATGAATTTAAAATATATTGATTTTTATATAAAATTTATTAAATAATAATGAATATTATTTTAATAAGTGAATTCGTTTAATATTAAATATTTTATAGAAAATGTTTTAAATATTTTTTTTTATTTTATTTGATTATTCTTTAACTCGTTTAACAAGTATAGCAAATTTAATTTCTTATATTATTTTTCATATAAAAATATACATAATTATTTTACTAAATATCTATTGAATATAATTTTAAAAAGACATTAAATAAATTTATGTAGATATAAATTTATTCTTCCTGCGTCAAATAAAAATTATGTACAATAAATTACAAATATTTGAGAAAATTAAAAACTACCAATATAATTTACATTGAATGGAACATAAAGTTCTTTTTCAATCAATTTTTCATTGTAATGCTCTGATGAAATATCTTATTGTTTTTCCCGTACCCATTTGCAGACGGAAAAAGGATATCCGAGAGAAGTTATCGGTTGAGAAAAGTAAAATATGATTTTCTCCAGACCTCGAATTCCTATAATCGCTAACTGAACACAGATTGATGATATTTTATAACGAGTCTTCTTTGAACAACTCGTTTTCTTCGTTCTTTTTAACACACATAAATATATAAAAATGAATAGATTTTATTATAAAAATGACTTTTTCTTTATAAACTTACATAAATATTTATATAAATATATATATATATATATATATATATATATTATTCATTTCAAATCAATTACAAAATCAAATCAAAATAATAATAATACAAAATATTAAAAAAGGTTATTATAATAACATTTAAAGTAAAATTTAAATCCATAATCAGGAATAGATATTAAAAATAAAAATAATAATAATATTTTTAATAAATAAATATTCAGTATCAAAAAATCTGCTTAATATTCTATCAAAGGGCATTAAACGAAGCTTATTCTTATATGAAATATGACAACATATATATTATATACAGTGTACAACAACAAAAAGAAAGAACTTAATTTCCAATTTAATTATTCTCATTTTTTTCAATGAAGGCAAATAGTTATTTTTAAAAACAATTATATATTAGGTAAATTAATATTTTTTACCTTCAAAATAAATATACCTAAGCATAATATACGAAATCAAAATAAAATATACTTTTCAAATATATCAATACAATAATAGTAAATCCACTTGCAAGTCTTCAATACACTGGTCTCAAAATATCAGAACATCCTAAAAACCCTTTCATTTATGAATCAGTATAATATAAATGACAATACAGTCTCAATCATGTCTTTCAAAAACATTTGTACAATCAATGAATTCTTATACAGATCGTGTTGAGAATATTACAATTGATAATACAAATTGTGTAAGAATATATATATATATATATATATATATATATATATATATATATATATATATATATGTATGTATATATATGTATTGACATAAAGTGTCAATGTATAAGAAATTGTTAAATAACATTTAATAATAAATAAACCCATGAAAATTAAAATATTTATTATTTTTTTATAAAAAGAATTTTCAATTTAACTATAGTATAAATATATTGATAGTATGGCTCAAGTATGATACATTCAATTATTATGATACATTCAATTGTAATGATACATTCAATTATTGTAACAAATCTCATCCTGTTGTATTAAACATTTAATTCCATTTGTGATAATAGGTAATTCGTAGGAATTACAAATAATAACACACAAATGAAATACGTTAAATGAACTAATTATAGCAAATTAATAATGATTGTAATTTAAAATATTAACAAATAATATCTACACACTTTCAATTATCAGTATATAATAAAAATTCAAAACTCTCATGTGAGTAAAAATAAAAATAATTTGAATGAATGATAGGAATAAATTAATATTACTATTATAATCTTGTAATATATTTTGCAATAATACAATGTATAATTTATTTCATATAATTTTAATTATTAATATGATAAGAATATCTCAAACATCATCAATACTGGAAATATTTATGTGTGATAAAATCATTTCAAAAGTAAATACCATTCAATGTGTCAAATTTTATAAATAAATTAATTATATATTAATTGATAAATATAGAGAAATTTTGATTTTTAACAATATTTAATAAAATAAATTGTTTGTTGATGGATTTATTTTCTAATAATTTTGTATTAAATAAATAAAGAACAAAAAATCATCAAAAAAATGACATTTTACAGCAGTGAATAATTAAATAAATTAGTTTCTTAAACTTTATTGATTGATAAATGTGAATGATCGTGTAATAATTCGATAAAAATAATAATTTTTAATATACTATTTCTCGAAACAAAAAATAAAGAAAAAAAGCCAACAAATATATTGTATATAAACTATTGAATCAAACAAATTGTTATAAAGCGAGAGGAAATATTTTTATTTATCCTTTATTTTGCAATATAAAAATGAAAAGTGAACTCTAAAGAATAATAGAAGTTTAGCTCAATAACTTTATAAAATGAAAAGTAAAATCTATGTCAAAGTCAATTCAATTCATTTTATTTTTAGTTTAACAGGCAACAAAGAACATAGTATAGTATTATTCTTTGAAACTTGACACTTGCTTTCGTTTACAAATCGAAAAATTTCATATCTTTTCATAAAAACATGTAATCAATACAATAGATATAATATAAATAACGATAAGAAATATCAAACGAAACGAAATAAGAAATATATTCATTGATATTATGATTTTATGAATATATTTTTTGGATATATACACGATATTTTGAACAGATAAAACTTTTATACATGTAAATTCATTGAAATTTAATTACAAAAATTACTAACTTTTTTGAAAAATAAAATAAAAACATTATTATTTTTAATTAAACTCATTATTAAATTTATTTCAGTTTTAAAACTTTAATTTAAATCAATTCAACATTTAAACTTACATTTTGTTACAAATAACAAAAATAATTAATACAAATGTGTTAAAACTTGTGAAAATTGCCTAACATTAAATACAAAAGAAATGTTTTTACTAAATTAATTCCCTATGAAACTGGTTCTTGTACTTAAATATCCTACTTCAGAATAATATCTAGGTCAAACATGATATTATTCCCTAAGGTAATTTTTCAATTCAGCCTATTCACGAAGTTATATTATATTCACCCATCACCAGCAGACAAATTGGACATTCTCAATCAACATGTTTAAAAGAATAGTGTTATGATAATTTCCCACGTGTCTATTTTATCGTCCAGATATACAAATAAAATAATATATATATATATATATATATATATATATATATATATATATATATATTAATAATTTTTACCAAGTAGACATTTTTAAACACATACATATTTGCATATTTTTTATTATTTCGTTATATACAATAATAAACTTGATGAGTATTTTCTTTATTTTTAAACATTAAATATAATATATAGAAAATTTAAATACATGCAATATAATATTTATTTTTGTACAAAATTTAATAAAATTGTCATATATATATATATATATATATATATATATATATATATATATATATATATATATATATATCTACGAGTATATGGATATGAAGTAAAAAAGAAGAATTCATGGTTTTTTTACATATATTTCCATTATATAAATTTATATAAAAATTAGTATAGCAAAGTATAAATAATACATATACATGTTTTAATGTGTTAAGAAAATCACTAAATACAAAATATTATCAAGATAACATGGCCATCAAAGTGAGGATTAGCGAATAAAATGAATACTGGTATCCTTAATCATTTTTAGTTTTATAAAATCTTATGGTATTGGGATTTTTAATTCATTTGACATTAAAATAAGTTTTCCTTGATAACAGAACAAATAATTATGTTAAAAATTGAAAAATCTTGCTTTCTTATTATAGAAAATATTTTTTTAAATGTTTGAATTTTTCAAGAAAAAAATTAAAAAGGTAAAAATTGATTTTCGATTTTAAAAGTTATATTTTCTAATAAAAAATTAAACCTTTACTAAAAAATTGCTATTTTCTATTAAAATAATAGATTTTTAATAAAAAATATTAATATTTAATAAATTTTGAAATTTTAATTTTTTTTGCCCATAAAAAACGACGACCTATAGTATGCAAAATTTCATAAAAAACTAACCTCTTCAGAAACCTAATTTTTTTATTTAAAATTAATGATTTATTAAAAAATAAGACTGATTCATGATTAAAATGGTATTTTTGATCTAGGAATAAATTTTATTTGGAGAAATTCATATTTTAGTCATTAAATCAACATTTTAGTCAAAAAGTCAATATTTTCATTTTTAAACATGCTTTTCTACAAAAATTTCTAATTTTCTAATTGTCAATATTTAATTAGAAAGAAACTATGCATCTATCACAAAAATATTTCAATTTGATAAAGATTATGTACTTTAAAGAAATAATAATTCTGAAAAAAGTTATAAAAATTGATTAAAATTGATTTTCTGTTATAAAAATTCTATTTTTTAATAAATAATATTATTTTTACTGGAAAATGATTATTTTCGATTGAAATTATCGATTTATAAAAAAAATATTGATTATTAGTAAATTTTAAAAATTTCAATTTTTAACCTCAAAAAAACGACGACCTATAGTATGCAAAATTTCATGAAAAATTAACTTCTTTAAAAACCTAATTTTTTCATCTAAAATTAATGATATATTACAAAATAAGACAGATCCATGATTAAAATCATATTTTCGAACTAGCATTAAATTTTATTTGGAGAAAAGCATAGTTTAGTCATTAAACCAACATTTTAGTCAAAAAGTTAATATTTTCATTTTTAAACATGCTTTTTCTAGAGAAAATTTCTAATTTTCTGATTGTCTATATTGAATTAGAATAAAACTATATATTTTTCATAAAAATATTTCAATTTGTTGAAAATTATTTATTTTAAATAAAAATAATAATTTTGAGAAAAGTTAAAAAAATTGATTAAAATTGATTTTCTGTTATAAAAATTGTATTTTCAAATAAATAATATTACATTTATTGATAATTGATTATTTTCTACTTAAATTATCGATTTGTAATGAAAAAACTCGACTCTTAGTCAATTCAAAAATTTTCAATTTTTGACATTGAAAAAACGATGACCCATAGTATGCAAAATTTGACAAAAAAATCAAAATTTCAACAAATCGATTTTCTTAATCTAAAATCGATAATTGGCTATAAAATAAACCAAATCAATGATTTAAATTTCATTTTAGATCATAATACGAATTTTAAATACAAATAACTCTTCATTTGCTAATAAGTTAATACTTTAAAGAAAGAGTTGTTTATTAATCCTATACTCAAGATGCGATCATTTAAGGAAATCTAACGAATACGCGACTAACACGAATTATCAGATATTGTGCAATTTCCAAATTGTAAAATTTTTTAGAAATTTAAACTCCCTATATTACCATTACAATTGTAACAAGTAATTACATGTAACTTTATATATATATATATATATATATATATATATATATATATATATTCGATTAATATACCTCTCGAAAATAATATAAAAATAATTAAATTATTGATTAATTCACTTATATAATATAAAAATTAGACAATATATAACTACACTAAAAATTATTTTTACTTTAATTATATTTTTATATTCTATTTAATTAATTCTTCATTTCTTATTTAAACGCAATAATTTTCCTCTTCTTTTACAAAACTATTACAAAAATGAAAGAAAACCTTTTTTTCAATTTTCAAATATTTTTCAATCAAATATTTACTGAAAAATTTCATCAACTTTTAACAAATAAGAGATTCTTAAAATATAACAAACGTTTTGAATCCTTGAAAATAAAGATCTTAAGAAAAACAATAAAAAAAAACGTATGTTATAAAGTAAATATAATCTCAAGAAATAACAGAAGGAAAGAAAATAGATAAAAATAACCAAGAATATACATATATCTTCTATGCTTTTATTCTGAAAACGATAAATAGTATTTTAATGTCTAATATCAAATTGTAATGTTGGAAATTTCACATTGTTTGTATAAAAAGAATTTAGTCATTATATATAACAATCTAAATCTAGCTTAATACTTATTTATAACAAGTAGATAATTTTTTTTAAACGATAACGATTGTAATATTATTCTAAAAATAAAATAAACAATATTAAAAATTCATTATTCTATTCACAAATAAATTCGTATTCTGTTATTATTATTGTTTATTTTGATGCATATACGCATATTATATAAATGTTTACAAATAGTTTTCGTAAAATAGCTGTTTCACTTTCAACAAAAGATTCATTTCCCGATGTGTACAATAATTTTTTAATATATATATATATATATATATATATATATATATATATATATATATATATATATATTGATATTATTAGATTTGGTTAAAAAAATCATTTCATTTTGTTCAAAATTAATAATGAACAATTTTAAATTAAATAATTTTAAATTCACGAATACGTAGTTCAATATAAAATAATATTAAAAAATAATTAAATATTGTTTCATAAAACAAGAAAAAATTATAGTCATTGTACTTTTACAATAACAAAATAAACATTTGCAAATAATTTACTAAAATCATATATAATATTATTTTAAAACTTTATATATTTCACGTTTCGAAAAGTCTCTCTGATAAACAAACAAACACGGTTGGCTTCAAAACTAAATTTAAATTTAATAAGCTATGGTATTTACTATACATTTTAAACACTTTTAGAAAATATATTACAAGCATATTGTCTTAAACATTGCAATCAAGTAAAACTGCATTGCAGTTATTTCTCGTAGTGAATTATATCGTGATTTATAGTGTTTACTCTTTCTTATAAAAGAAGTAAACATTGTAAATCATGGTGTTTACTCTAATAGGATACTCAAGTTTAAAATCTATTTTATTGAAAATTTCCTTGGAACTTACTTAAATTTCAAACACTTTTACTACCAATGAAAATACATTATATATATATATATATATATATATATATATATATATATATATATATATTGAAGCCTCCTGAAATTTTCGGCACGTCCTGTCCAAGGCTTGTTTTCAGGTTTGTTGATAGCAGTTTTTGAATATGCAGATTATCAGCCCACAGTACCTTAATCCACTAGTGGGGTCTGTTCCTAACCCTGATTCCTACTGGGATTGGAACCCAGTCTTCCTCAGGGTTGCTCAGATTAACGAGATTCACCACTTAAAGGTGAGGGTAGGGATTAGATAGGAGAGGTTAGATGTTGTTGCCTAAAGGTAACACCATGTTGTCCGCTTCACTATCTCTTTTGGATCCCATATATATATATATATATATATATATATATATATATATATATATATATATATATATATATATATATATAACGATTTACAATAATTAACACATAAAAAATAAATTACTTTACATTCGTTTTAAATTCGCAAATATTTACATAACCTAAGTTGTAAAAGGAATTGAGGCGAAATAAAAATGAGTCAATAAATTATTCATATGATATCAACCTTTTCCATCCATTATCATCAATAAAATATAAAGAATTTAAAAGGGACGATTGATTTTATGGAGTTGAAATTTTGTATTCAAAGCGTAATTATAACGTTTACAAATACAACTCTTTATTTTACTATTTCAATTATTTTTTTTAAATTTATTTAAAATAAATTTATTTCTCGGCTTTAAATCACACAAAGCTTTTTCATTCGCTTTAATAAGAGATACTTCGATTTATATAAAGTGAGATTAACATTAAAGAAAATATATTTTTTAAAATAAATCAATTGAATCATTTATGAAATATATATATATATATATATATGTATATATATATATATATATATATATATATATATATATATATATATATATATTAGTTTAAATAAGTTAAATGATAAAATGTGTATTTTTTATTTATTTTAACTCAATACAAGTAATATTTTCAAATTCGTTTTTAATTCAAATTAATAAATATGGTAATTGAAAAAAAGAAATATTTATATACATATATATATATATATATATATATATATATATATATATATATATATATATATATATACATAAATACTAAATTCCAAATAAATATTTATATTTAATACTGAAACAAGTTGACCATAAAAATAAGTAAATGTAAACGTATATTCAATAAAAACAACCTACAAATCGTAGGTGAGATACTAATAAATTTATTTATTTTTAATTTATATATCAAATAATTTTTATATACTTTTTGTAATTAAAATGAAATTGAACTTATTATAGAAAATTATTTTTATTACTTTTGTTACAATTATACTACAATACCTACCGAAAAAATGTAATATATTTTACAAAGATATTTTTTTTATCTATTAATAACAAATAACATTTTCAAATAATCCATTGAAAATTTCATGATACATATTTATAATATCAAAAATTGTGAAATATCAATTTTACTCTACGTCATTGCATTTTTATTTCATTTGCATTAAAAAAATATATACAAATAAAATATATGTATAACTAACAAGAAAAGAAAAATATTTTACCTATAATTTATTTTATACTAATTAAAAAGAAAATAAAATAAATTTTATTTTATTTTATTGTAATATTATAAAAATAGATTTTTTTATTTAAAAAATTTTACTTTTCGAAATGTCTTTAATAATTTTTATTTGGAATTATATATATATATATATATATATATATATATATATATATATATATTATATATATATATAATTTTATTCTTTAATAAGTTGAGAAGATATACATATATAGTTTATACAGATACATATATATAATTTAAATAGATAAAATTAAAAAAAAAATCATTAGAAAAGTATGAAAAATAAAGTAGCGAAAAATTCAAAAAAGAGGAGTATTTCTTTTTCGATATTGAAAATAATTTCAAAGATTTTCCTTATTTTTTTGGTTAATGTTATTATATCAGTTTTCATAAATCTTATTACGAAATCAATCAAAATGTTTAACTAAAATTTTCTCTGACTGTTCTACTTTAAATGCTTTAACAATGTTTTTATTTGATTTACATGCATCGTTTCCACCAACGATCAACTTATTTTATCAATTCTAGTATCTTTAAAATTTTATTTCCAAATTCTTTTTAATAATATATCCGTATTAAAATTATTACAATATTTATATTTATGTAATATATATATATATATATATATATATATATATATATATATTTGTAATTTGAAAATGTTTGACACCTTCCTTATTTTTTATTACTGCTTATTGTATTATAACCTATAATGATTAAAAAATGTAAGATTTTTGTAAAATACAAAGATCTCACAAATTCTCATTAACCTTTCGTCAAGTGTTGGTAGGCGTGTATGTAAATCACATGGGGTGACATCAGAAATCCCGCACTGTTTCATCAACGGTGAATAAACAACTTTGACAAACAAAGTTGCATCGCTTTGTGTGCAAATTATGAAGTTACTAAGAATATATATTTGTTTCTATATCTATTAAAAATATTTTTTTGACATAAATGAATTATCATTCCAACACCACAAGCTATTATAATATTGTTCACTTTATTTACTTATAAGCTTATAAACGAATAAAATTCAATATAATATTATTCAGATTATTTGTTTATAAAATACAAATTATTTAACGATTTATTATTTTTTTTCAATATACATATTAATTATTCAACGTACTTTTTATAAAAAAAATAATAAGATATTACTAAGTAATATAAATATTTTATATAGAAAATTGAACGCAAAAACGGAATTTTAAAGATTCAAATATGATTATAATAATTATATTTTTTAGAATTTCATAGAATTAAATTCAAAATCTAAATAAATCTCGTGTACACCTAACAATGATATTTTCATCTAAAAGAAAATTTTGTAACATTATGAATATTTCATAATAAATTCGTCATATAAATATAAATTCACAGAATCATTAGTCGAAAAAATTAAGGTAATTTAAAAAATATTTCTCTCTTTAAAAATGAATATATAAAAATTAAGAGATGAAAATTTCACAATAAATATATATATATAGCACAATATATTATATTAAATTATATAAAAAATCATTTTTAATATGTTATAGACTATCCACATTTTTAACAATAAATAAGATTATCTTTAAATTATTTTTATAAATTAATTTGGGATTATTTTCAATTTGAAAAGAATCATTGAAAAAATATTTAAAATTTAAATGGAACAAAATTAAAATTTTAAATGATTTAAAAATAATCATAAAAATAAAAAAAACTATAAACTTGTTGAGGTATTAATTATAATTTCATCAGCTAAAAATTTTTTTGTGTACAATGATTCAATACATATTAAAAAATTTTAATACGTTCCTGTTCAAGTAGCGAACATAAAAAAATATATAAAAAATGTAACCCTAATATATATATATATATATATATAAATTATTAATAAAAAAAAATATCAAATTACTTTATACATAAATGACATCATAAATTCAATAAGAAAAAATAATAATTCTAATATATTATTATTTTTGAAATTCAATTCATTTTAAATTTTATTATTTTATATATCACACTTATTTTCTTGTAAACCAACTAAAAAAAATATTATATTATCTGTTTTTAATTTATATTAAACCACAATTAAAGCAAATGTTTATATATATTTTTCTTTTACAGTCATACTTCAGTATCACCGTTTTTATTATTGCCCAGTTCTTTCACGAAGAAAGATTGTATTTAGCAAGCAATGAAACGCATATACACACCCCAAGTATATTAGAACCAGATACTATTTCATCAAGTAAGTATTAATCTTTATAAATTATTCATTTATAATATCCATCAATTGTTAATTATTTATGTTATTGAATTGTATAATATATATTAAAAAATATATAATAACATATCTAAAATATAAAGTTTAAATATAAATATTTATATTAAATTATTATATTTCAGCTACTATTACTTTTAGTATTGTGATTCTAAGTTGTTCTACCTGTGGTATAGTTACTTCACTTCTTCTTATATATGGACTTTATAGAGTAAGTAAATTATTGTTTTCTAATATCTAATAAAAAAAAAATATTTTGAAAAATGCACTTTATTTTTTAAAATAAAACAGTGCAATTTCGAATCAACAAAAAAATAAACACAAACATAAAATACTGTAATAGAAATAAGTATTTAATATTTAGATATCAAATTTACAACTGTACAAATACAAAAAAATGACTTTGAACTTGTATAGTCGAGAATATAAAAGTTTATTGAATAGTAAACCTATTTTTCACAGATGCAATTTTGACATTTATGTATATATATATATATATATATATATATATATATATATATATATATATATAATCACAATTTTTTTCATATTTACATTTATTTCTCATTTCTATTACATTCACAGAATGTCTACAATATGATTTTTCATGTATATAGTATTAATTAATAAATTAAATTTTAATTTTAGGATAATAAATTTCTTCTCATCCCATGGATTCTAACTGTGATAGCAGCTATTTTGGTGGATTTGACGCATTCTTTTTTTATTTTTGTAGTAGAAACGGTAAGTTTTTTAATATTTTAAATTGTATTAGATATTTAATAAATACTTTCTATACAATATAAATGTTTTCTAACAGAATATGTTATTAATTATAATGATTTAAAAATTAAACAATACATACATACATACATATATATATATATATATATATATATATATATATATATATATAAATATAAATATGTATGTATATTTATATCTCAATTCATAAAATAATATCAATTTACTATTTATTCCTTACACTTCAATACACACTCGCGTCTCTTCTTGTTATTTTGTATATCAGTATTATCAGTAAAAATTTGTTTGTTAACAATTTGACATTCAAAGAAAGGTAATTACAATTAAATAAAAATTAATTATTATTAAGACATTAAAGGCAACGATACAAAAGAGACCGCACTTTCAAGTCGCGTTATTAAAATCACGTATTTCTGTATTAAATATTTGTTCACTAAAATTATAATTGTTATACAAGAATTTCGTAATAAGAATTTGTTATTTTTTTCAACAAAAGCAAATAAATATTTTTGTTCTAGTTGCGGTTTAATCCCGTCACAGCAATATTATTTACAATAGATTTTTTCCTTATTAGTCTAAATGTAAGTAAACATTTATTATTTATAAGGTTTATACTTAATGTATTTTTATTTATGATGAATAGTTTTTTAGTTAATCAGTGCATAGTACTGAAGACTATCTATATTATTTACAGATATATTCTTTATTATGTGTTGTGTCACAATATCAAGAATATCGAGCTGGACGGGGTACAGCTGAATTTGATAGAGAAATTGGTGTAAGTAAAACATAATTTTAAAAAATATCAACTAACGATGTATTATTTATTATATGTAATTAAAATCAATTTTATTTACATTTAATAAATTATACATCGACGCAAACTTTTAAGAATTCTGATCATTATTCATAAAATGTACAGAAATCTATGCAGGCTTTATTAAAAAGGGCTCGCTGTATTATTTAACTAAATAATTTTCCTTGGAGATTCTTTGCAATCACTTACTGACCATTTTATAAATAATAATGCAATTTAAAATGTTCTCTAATTTAAAAGGTACACTATTATCATTTGCTTACATTATTGCATATTATATGAAATATAACCGCAATCCTTACGATTTTTTAAATTTTGAAAAATTCATTATATTTACAGATACCAAGTGTTCAATACACTGCTGCTACTACTGGCACAAGTTGTATAAGTGGAACTCGACGCGCAGTAACTTATCATGAAACAAAACCAACTCCAACACAAAGTCCTACAGTAGCAAATACATCATTAGGTACAGAATCATTTCCCAGTAGTAGAAGACCAAGTAGAAAACATGTACAGTTCCCAGATAATGGATCAGTGGGAGCAACAGATCGAAGAGGTGCTAATTACAAAGTATATTTCTTCATCAACATTTTAAAAAAACGTATTCATGTTTAAATAAGTTCTTAGATTTCTGCATGTACATATAGTAATACTTAACACAATTATTCAACAATAGATAACGAAAAAATAGTATTTTCTCTAATTTCGATAATCGATTAATGTAAAAAATCACAAAATTTTTAATACCATTTTATTAATATGTATGTATATATATATATATATATATATATATATATATATATATATATATATATATATATATATATAAAATATACATAAAAAATTGTTGTTTTTTCTAAAGGATCATGTAATGGCATATCAATGAATACTTTTAGTATAATAGTTCCAAATTCGAATATAGCAATGAACATTTATTTCTGAATAGAAAATGTAGACGAACTGAGAAGTCATTCAACCATTAAAAATATAATTATTAATCTTTTTTAATTTAACACATTATTTCCAAGAAATACAACTTAGAAATGAATTTTATACAAACACACACACCGACTGTATTTGAATACAATTTATATTTCTTTAGTTCTTTTTTTAATTTGTTTTTATTACAATTCTAGTAAAATAAACATGGACAGTTCATATGTTATGAATAAATTTAATTTTAAAAATATACAAAAGACAAAAAAATAAAATTTAGAGATTAATAATACTTAGAAAATAGACATTTATGTTTAACATTTTTATTCAGCTTATAAACTAACTGAAAATATTTTTTCAGCTTCAACAGCAGAACATGACGATTTATGGACAATTGATTTGAAAAATGACATGTTGTTGGTACCTGATTGATAAAAAGTTTAATTTTAACTTATACTTTATGACTGAAAATATAGAATATGTATATATACGTGTATATGTAGGTATATGGGTGTATCTATGAATATGTATAAATATGCACTTGTGTCTATACAATAAACACACACACACACACATGCATAAGTGTACATATTATATAATTAAACTTTTAATAATTACTTTTATACATTTGCACATTAATATTAAGAATTAAAATTTCTTTATAAAAAATGGAAATAAATAAATAAAATTCAAGCGATAGAAAACAAAATAATTTGTTCTTTTGATATTCAGATTATCAAAACGAGCCCCGACTGATACTCTGAATAAAAATTGAACTCTGTATAAGTTATAAAAAAAGTTTTCAAAGAAACTGTACAAAAAAATGTGTATATAATTTTTATTAACTTCCACCATGCATAAATCATTTTCATCAACAATACATATACTATCAAGGATGTTAACAATAAGTTAAACCTTTTAATTCACAATTAGTATATTAATTCAGAAAAATGGAAATGAGATTTCATTTGAATTATGTATTATCAAACAATGTATATATTTTATTAAAAAAGTTGTACTGTTATATTTCCTGAAAAAATACATATTTACATCAAAAGTAAAATAACCTAGTTAAAATGTACTATTTTTGAAAATAAATAAATGAAAAACTTGTACTATATACATTATTTTTATATATTTTCATTAAGTTGTATAGAACATACAATTTTAAATATTATAATATTGTTTGAAACTAAAACAAAAGTGTAAAATAGATTTGTAACAAATAATGATCTCAAATTATGAATATACGTAATTACGTATAAAATGTACGTTTTATTAATACTAATGAAATAAACATATATATGTGTATGCAATTATGTATGTACATATATATATATATATATATATATATATATATATATATATATATATATATATATATATATATATATATACACATACATATAGACATATTTACATGCACCACACTATACATGTTATATAACTTACTTTCATTTGATTAACATGCTATTAAAGTACATTTTTATATAAATACAGTATAAATAAATTGAAATATTAAATATTACTCTTTTAAATATACCCTTGTAAGAAAAACGGCAATTTAAATATTTATACAGTTTTTAAGCAAATAAAAATAAAGATTTTTTTACAGTAAGTGAAACGAAATTAACAATCACATATTATAAATATCCATTATAGTTGTAAATTGACAAAAGATATTATTTTACAAGTTTGCATTAAAAAATCCCTACAATACATTTATTATTAGAAATACACTTTTATTACAAAAACTTTTATTATATTTCCAAAACAATATCATTTTATGTTCATTTTATTTAAAAAAAATCATTTAAATTTAATTGTATTGTATGCAAACAAATAAAAAATATGACTTTTCTATCAATAATTCTACAAAATCTAGAATATTATTCTACTAGTGTTACCAGCATTAAAATCACCATCGCCACAACTGGACGGGGGATCATCATCTTCTGGACGCTTTAAAATAATAGATGTAGTGCGTGGCGTTATTTGACGTTTTTCTGCATTATATGCAGCTAAATCTCGTCGTGCCACAGATTGCAAATGTAATGATAAAGATTCAAAAGTTAAAGGCGGTGATATTTTCACATTGTGTTGTTTATAAAATAAAATATAAGGAGTACATAACTGCTGTAAATCAGACAACTCTGACAGTGAACTCCGTGTTACTCTACTATCATTAAATTCATACCATACATCTAATTCATCTTTTGCAAAAGTATAATAATGTCCAGAATCAACACTAGGTCCTGAGTGAACAACAGCAGCATATAATTCATAACGACATGAATTTAGTTGTATCACAGTATTATAACTTACACGTTTAAATAATTTAGCTCGTATATGAGACTGTGGATCATATCGAAAATGCTTTAAAGTTAGTATTAAATGATCAGAAGGTTGTAAAATTCGAAATACCCTTTCTGCATCTGTATGAGTTGCACAATGATCACACCAATACTGATTTTCTCCACACAATTGTTCAGGCTCTAAAAGATATTCAAGCAGAGACTGAACAGAATTCTCACCACTTACAGCAACTGGAAATGATAACTGAAGATCACGAAATGGATCTGATTTTGTACTTTCTCTACTACAAGAATCACAACGATATGATGTTTCTGATTGACCTCCAAAAATTCTTTGAACTATAGTTTTTGGAGGAGCACATTCTGCACCATCATTACAATACTGGGCATTGATTTTACTTTTCTCTTGTTCATGCAATAGATCCAATAAATACTCCATAAATTCTGAACTATCATTCTGAAGTCCAGGAACAAATCCTGGTGGACGAATCTGAAGTATTTTTTCAGGACTAATAGAATCACGTTTTGAAAACTGAAGCAACGTAAACAGGTTCTGTAACCCAACTATTGGTAAAACTGAACATTGTGACATTAAAATTTCATTCCTAAACGCTTGTGTCATAAATAAAGCTTGCAAAACACTATTCATATAACAAGTGTTTCCAAGGTTGTGTAAACCAACTTTTTCAGGTACATTTGGTCGAGATATACATATATCAAGTTTATTAACCCATACTGGAACATTCAATGTACTTTTGTAGTCTAATGATGGTTGACAATCTTTTATAGCTACTCGTAATGGTCCATAAAAAGATTCATTTCCTGAAAAAAGTTCCATTAGAGCTGTACTAATATCAACTATTTTCTGAAGACAGATTCGACTACTATCTGAATTTTCTTGATGTAATGTCAATATTATGCTAGGAAATTGTTCAACTGCTATCAAAAATGCAGCTGGGTCACGTTGCATTGAAGCTAACATATAAAATAGAACTGAGGATACACTTGTGCGATATACAGGAAATTTTAACATCATACACATTTTTTTTATCCTTTCTAATGTCACCTATAAAAAAAAACACAATTTATTTATATATATATATATATATATATAGATATAGATATAATTATAAATAACAATAGTTTATATGTCAATAATATTTTAGTATTATCATTACTCTCAATCTAATATTCATACACAGATTTAATGAACAACTATTAATAATCTCTGAAGTTTATGAATACTGTTACAATAAAATTAAGTATATAAATGCTTACCTGCTGTAATACTGCATATTTTTGAGTTACTTCAAGGCCTTTCATAAAAGCAATTACAAAATTACCCAAATTTGGGCTTCTAGTCCATTGAAAAAGCCATCCACATAAAACATTTAAAGCACGAGCTAAACTTGCATCATCTTCATCACGAACTAATATGTATCGAACAGCGTTCATTATAAAATCTGCATTAATTGATTGCAAAACTACAGCTAAACCTGGTCCTGCTTCTCTTCGAGGATCTGATATACACATATAAACTGTTTGCAACAACGATATTTGTAATTCTTTTGGTGGATTTACAAGAATCATTACTAAAAATTCTTTTATCTTTTCAAAACTATTCATAAATACCACTGAAATAAATAAATAAATTATTTTTTTAAATTACATATACTATTTAGCAAAACATTTTCATACAAAAAAGTTTTGAAGGCTATATGTACAAAAATACCTTCACTAAAGATGTTTTGAATTACTATATTGAATTCAAAACCAGTTTTCTAATAAAAAAGTATAATTTAAAAGTATAAAAAGAATCAAATCAAAACCAACAAAAACAATAATATGTAAATATTTATTATTATAATAATAAATGTTCAAACAAGAATATTTTTAAATGAAAATATTTATTTAATAATAATGATTTTTAAAAGGTACTATAAATATACTGAATATCAAGTAACTATCCCTAAAAAACAATTATAAACACTTTTATATACAATAAAAATCACAAATATTATATATAACCATTGATACTTAAATTTTAAATAAACACAGAAAAATATGAAATTTAAAATTGTAACATTGTACTAATTTGAGATTAAAAATATATACTTACAGATATCTGCAGATTCATTTGGCATTTGAAAAGTACTAATTGATTTAACAAGATTAACACACATGTATACTAATTCTTCTTTTTGTGGTATCATTTGTGGATGATTACACATTACATCAATTGCTTGTAAAATAGAATTTAAACTTGGAAGAGTTTGAGGCACTTCTCCATTTTGCCGCCCAACAACTTCAACAAGTTTTTCTTTTACAGCCATTCTTATTTCTAGAAAGATCATGAACATAACCATCAATTTCAAGCTTTATATTAGCTTTATCAAATCTTTATATATATATATATATATATATATATATATATATATATATATATATATATATATATATCACATCACACACACACTACATATATTACAAAAATGACTCATCATAAAGCTTTATGAATCATTGTTTTTAAACAATAACATACCTTCACTATCTGTGTTACTTAAAATCCAATTAATTACTTCTTGTACTTCTAGGCATTCATAAAATTTTCCATCATCTAAAATGTCATACACAACTTGTTTGGTTATGAGATTTTCTAATGGTAATTTTTGTGGTAATGACTGAATAGCTTTTAAAATATTCCAACAAAAAGTGACAGAAGTTCTACTTGTATCGTAGATAATCACTCTAAAATTGATTAATAATGAAACATTTTCATATGTAATTTTAGAAATCTGTCCATATTTTACAGTTAACTACAAACCTAAGCGCTAACTTTAAAATTAAATGAACGTTATTGGGAGTAATTTTACACGTATCAAAATCACTAAGAATTGATATAATTTCTGAATCAGCTTTTTTATCAAAAAAACTTTCGAGCTTTTGGAACATCGTAATTAATAAAACAGTCTGTAATATGCATACATATGTAATACTATTTTAAAATAAACATGTTTAAACATACGATTAGAATATCTAAAGAAAAACACACCACACAAGTCACTAGAACAACGTGTATTCAAAATATGTTCTTAGCCGTACGTTACTTAAGTAAACATCAAAACGATATATTAAAACAAAAAAATGTATCTAAATGATGAAACTAGATAATTGTCACCACAAAAGGAGGAAATTAAAGTGCTCTTTGCGCAAGTCACGTAGAATATTAAAAATTATTTACTATCAGTAACATCTCATGGTACTAACAAGAATTATGACATCAAGTTAATAAAATAGATATCTGTAGCAAACGTTCAATTCGCATTTTTAAATGTCATCTTTTCTATATCAGAACATTTTATTACTGTATTTTGTTTTCAATGTGAAGATATATAGTTGTAAGTTTTTTAAATATTAATATTTTATAATAATAAATATTCTCTAATATGAAAGATATAAAAACAAAATATAAACATTAAAATGCTATTTTATTACATGATCAAGAACACTTAACCCGTTCGTTACAAGAAACGTATGTATATATACCGTTTTTAAAACCACAGACATTTGGGTAATCCATTTATATTCACTTATACATTTTATTCAATTTAAAAAGTTAAAATTAGTATAACTATAAAAGTATATTAGTATAAACTGTACTATATTCATAACTGTTTTCAATAACTAATAAACTAGTTCAATCAAGTTTATAAAAAAAAATATGACAAATAAATTTCACAAATGGTTAAACATTCTATAATCCAGCATAAAATAACTATCTTATATATACAAAGAGTACTTTGAGTTTCGGAATGCAACTTAATATTACTTAATTTGTATTTATGTAAAAAATACATGAATTTCATTCAAAAAGACAATATTATAAATACTAACCAATATGAATTACAAGACAATTATAATCTAATTTTAGTAATAAGTGTTCCAAATGAAAACAATGTTTATGTCATCAAAAAATACTTGGGTTTGCATAGTATAATTTATACTAAACTGAGTAAATATGCTAAACTGAAAATTTAAATTAATTTATCCCTCTTACTTATATTGATAATTGTAAGTTTTTTAATATAAAAATTTGTATTTTTTTATTATTTTATTTAATTTCTATATATACATAGAATTTATTATATACACAAAAATAAATACATACATACATATATATATATGTACATATCAAAAATTCTTATATAAAAAATATCACAAATTTTACTCCACTTTTTCTGTCCAATGTGGCCAGGTTTTAATTTCTTCATAAAGTTTGTTTTCAGGGCTTTTGGACTGTGAAACTTGTTTTGCTGAAATTAATTTGTAATTTTTATCAATAATTTTTTTAATCACTCCGACTCTGATTAAGTCTTGGGCAGCTTTAATTTGGCTTTTATCTGGTTTTGAATATGTAAAAGTACCAATAAAAGCAATTTGTAAACTTTTAATTTCGTAACCAGGAAGAAGACGCCGTTCACATTGCTTATTCCATCCTCGACCTTCATATACAAGTCCATCTCCACCCACAAGGAAATTATAACCAATATCAAACCAACTTTTACTTTCTATGTCAAAATATTGAATATAACGAACACGATGCACGCATGTACCTTTTGATGTGCAATTATCAGTTAAAGTATGATGTATTATAACATATGGAACTGGTAAACTTAAAGGATCAATTTTACCTACTGCAGGCTGTGCTACCCAATCAAAACGAGATTTGATTTTTAATTTAATATCTGCTAACTCTTCTTCATCTGAAACAACATATAAACATATTAAGTAATGAAAAAATTATGATTAATTGTATTTTTTTATTAAATACCTGTTTTACAGGATTTATCTTTTTTTTAATAAATAATATCATCCTATATTCTATATTTTAAACACATTTTTTTGTCCTTGAATATTCTTATTTTTTAATATATATTTTTTTATAGGGCTTACAAGAGTTAAAAATCAGAATTATTCCTGTTTTATATATATATATATACTAACCTATATATATATATATATATATATATATATATATATATATATACACACATATACATGAAGGTCGTTTGATTAGTATTAATTAATTAAATTAAACAAATAAATTTACCATACTTATCAAACAACCCTCGTGTATATATATATATATATATATATATATATATATATATATATATATATATATATATATATATATATATAATATGTGTGTATTACAATTATAAATAAATGTTCAATTAAATTTTATTAAATTTTTATTGAATTAGGTATTCAAGTTCTTATTAAAATGTTTTTTTAAAAAAAAATAAAAAGGATGTTACACCGCTAACATAAATAATGTGATTAATTTACTTACGTATTAAGATATGCCATTATTTATTTTATAATTAAATAAATACTTACTATATTTCCATAAAAGCTTAAACATCAATGAAAAAATTACTATCGCTACAAAAGCACTTATAAGTAGGTATAGACATTTATAACGAATGAAAAATTGTTTATAGCGTGAATCTAAAAATAAAAAAATATATGCATACAAATATACTTAATAACAAATGCAGAAAATTTGTATATATAAAATCAACATTAAATTAAACTATAATAAAACGTATTAAAATTCAAAAATAAAACTGTTTATACATTATATTCTAATTACAATAATGATGAATAAAAGGCAACATATATAGAATATAACTGATAATTGTTAAATAATACTTTTCAGTTTTGTGTTATATTCAAATAAGTTATTTTAAATACTATAAAATAAATTATATTAAAATATTAAATTATTATCACGTGTAATTAAATAAGTATAGTTTGTTATATATGTAAACATTTTCTTGGGTTGGATTTTGAAGGTAATAAAATTTCTATTAAAACTTAAATAATCATTTAACAGTGTTCTATTTAATAACTATTTCATACTTTTTAAAAAAAGTAATCGTTTTTGAGATATTCATATATAAAATGATGCAAAATATCCAATTTTCATTATAAAGAATTAATATTAGTATGTTCATTTCTTAATATTATCAATTATATATATATATATATATATATATATATATATATATATATATATATGTACGATGGTCGTTTGATAAGTATGGTGAAAAAGTAAGAAAAATTAAATTTAATTAATTAAATTAAACAAATAAATTTACCATACTTATCAAACGACCCTCGTGTATATATATATATATATATATATATATATATATATATATATATATATATATATATAAAATAAAACTATTAATATTTATGTAAAAACATTTTATTATAACTTAAAAAATCAGTAAAAACAGTTGTTTTAAGAAATAATCATAAAAAATACAGTCTAATATATACAATTTCAATAAAATTCAGTACATTTTAAAAATATTTATCAATATAAACATTTTAAAGTAATTTAATTGATTTATATAAAAAATATAGAAAAAGTCTTAAAATTATAAATATTATAATTTTTAACAATTTATAAGAGTTCAAAAATTGTTAATTGTTTATGGCGTTTCTGACCAATGTGGCCAATTTTTTATTTCATTATATACATTAATTCCAGGACTAATCGTTTGCGAAAGTTGCAATGCAGCCAGGATTTTATAATCGGTTTTCAATACTTTCTTTTCTGCACCTAACTCAATTAACTGCTGAGCGGCTTTTAACTGACGTTGAGTTGGATGTACATCGTTAATAAAAGTTCCAATGAAAGCAATTCCAATGCTTATATTATTATATCCAAAAAGATGAGCACCTTGGCCATACCATCCTCTACCTTCATAAACAAATCCATCTCCTCCCACGAGGAAATTATAACCAATATCCCACCAATGGTTACTGTCCACATGAAAATCTTGAACTTTAACACACAAAAAATTGCAACTAGCTTGAGTAACACAAGTTTCAGTTGCTGTATGATGAATAAGAACTAATGGTAATGGTAGTACTAAAGGTGTAGATGCATTAACTGGTGGACGAGCATTCCACTCTGCACGAGTTTTTATTTTTAATACCCCATTATCAAAGATTGTTACATTATTATCTGAAAAATTGTAAATAATTAATTAAAAATAATAAAAAATATGTAATAATTTTTAATGATATTTATGAATGTGTGTAAAAGTTAATCAGATATATATTTTTACTATGTATTAAATAATTTTTGAAAAAGTTCTTTATAAACATTAAACTTTTATATGTAAATATTTAAAAGATACAGTCACTATTCTAACATTAATATAAAAAAGTCAATATACGACGATTGTTTGATAAGTATGGTAAAAAAGTAAGAAAAACTTAATTGAAAAATTTAATTAAATTAATTAATTAATGAAATTAAACAATAAATAAATTTACCATACTTATCAAACGACCCTCGTATAAGAAAAGTAAGATTATTAATTCATAATAATTTTTTTAAAAAATATATTTTCATTGATTGAAATATTCATATAATTGAAAATAGAAAGTTGGTAAATTCTAAAATTAACAATTATTATAAAAGTTTAAAATGAATTTAAATAAGTAATTCAGTTTGCATTATTTCATTTGTAATCTACGTACATATATAACAGTAATGCACATACATACACAATGCATATACAATGATGAAGAAACACAATAATTAACAATAGTTTTAGTAATATTGATATGCTTTTTTAAACTTACTAACCTGGTACAGGTACATCAATATCTTCATTATAAATTTGGTTAACTTTAGGTGAGTTATCGATTGTTAATAAAACAGCCAATAAAATACATGATATTATTGCCGCTATACCGCAATATATCATTAATTTGAAACGTGAATAAAAGCTTTGAAAAACACCAATTCCTGCGAATGAAATAAAATTATCTTTAGTAACAAAATTATTTTAAAATTAAGAGGATACTAGTAATTACTAATATATATATATATATATAGAGAGAGAGAGAGAGAGAGAATAAAGAGTATTATTTTAAAATATAAAAATTATAATTAATAAAATCTATGAATAAAATTTATAAATAATTTCCTAACTAGAAACTTCTCCCTGTTTTAATGAAAAGCGATTTGAATTAAACATATTCTTGGGTTGTTTTTTGCAAATTGTAACTATATAACTGATGAGAAGTAAATGAAAAATATGGTCAAAAATTAATGAAATCAGACTAATGGTGTCAAATGTTATGTAGATAAATATTTATTATCTACTTCTTCGAGATAAGTGAAATTAATGAATATATAAATAGGAACATATTATTGAATCGAACATATTTACCCTTATTACTTTAATGTATTTCTTTTTTAAATGATTTTTAATCGATATAATATTAACTTTTTTATTCTTCAAATATGTTTTTTGTGTGTATGAATATTTGTGGGTATAAATATTTATGCCTATATGTATTTAATATTGTATTTACACGTGATAATATTATTCTTACCTTATATTTCATTATTAACATTTCATCCATTTTAATAATCAAATTATTCACTGATTGTTTTAGTTATATAGCAAATTCACTTTAATACAAATGAACCAATCGTCCAAGTATCACAAGATTTCAGTGTTCAGTAATCATTTATTGTACACTTAATTCATTGATCCACGTTTCAATAACAATAGTATTGTCATAAAAGCTCTGAATTATAAAATCTAAGATAATTAATTATAATGTCATGTTCTGACGATACTAATTATAAAAGCAATAAAAATATGAATCGGCAAATGAAGTGAACAATAGGTGATTAGTTAATACTTTCATGAATTCCTATGATTCTGGTCTAAGTGGTTCTTTATTTTAATAACAAATACTTCGTAAGTTATCTACACTTTATAATCATTCACATATTGCCTTCTTACTTTTACCAACTTTTATGTTTTAAAGTAAATATACTATTGTATTATCATAAATTAATTAATTACAGTTCAATGAAATATATTATATATTTAACTTTATATTGAAAATTAATAACATTTTTTAATATAAATAATTTCTTTTAACAAATATTTTTTAATATTCTTAAATTAAATAAGGAAAGCTGGATTAAAATGTTTTTTAATATACAAAAATATGAATAGAGAAAAATAGAACAACAAAGCTAAAAATTTACGAATAAAAGTTATCTTAACAAATATTGTTGGGATATGCAATAACTTAAAATATCTGAATTCAAAGTATCTTAATGAAATTGTTTGTATATTAAAATGAATTTATATGATAAATTCAAAAAATACAAAATTTTTAATTAAAAAAAAGATGTTTTTTGATCAACTTTAAATGAGCTTCATAAAAAAATAAAGAACGAAATTATATATATATATATATATATATATATATATATATATATATATATATATGCGTGTGTGTGTATGTGCGGAAGAGAGAGAGAAAAAAAGAGTGATAAAGACAAAAATACGAATAGAAAATTGATAAAGAAAAAATAAATTAATTTTATGCAATTCAGTTTCAATTTGATTGTATCACAAATTTCATTAGACTGATTGAAGTCTATTTAATTCTTCGAAGTAACAAAATTCTTGAAAGAATTAAATGATTACAAATAATGTAAATAATAACTATTCCTAGATAATATTTTAATTTATTTTTTAGAGAAGTTATACTTATAACTGGTAAAATGAAGGTCAAACATATATGTTTTTATTAGCAATTCATCATAATACTAATTCTTAAGAATCATTAATTAATGATATTATATTTTCATGTGAATAAAAGAACAAATAATATTTTCAATGCTTGTAATGAAAACTACAAAAGTAAAACCATCTATTTTATATACATTTATATATTAAATGTATATACAATAATTATATATATATATATATATATATATATATATATATATATATAAATTTATTCATTATCTCTTCTCAGTTACTGAATTATACGAATTAATTATGCAAAAAATAAAATTATTATCAAATATTTAAATAAAACCCATCTTTATTAAATGTAATATTAATATATGTTAATATATTTTCCACGTATGAAATGAGTAAATCCTTTTTTTAAAACTCAGTCATAAATGACAAACATAATTGGAATTTTGCTATTTAAGTACATAATTTAATTTTCATAATGATTAATTATGTTAAAGTAAAAAAAATGTATATTTTATTATCTATTATCATTAACTTCTCACTGAATGAAATATTAGCAATAATAATACAATGTAATACATTTATCTACCTCCAACATATACTACTTTTCATAAAGTATTCGTAATCACTTCATATTTCATAAAAAAAGTATTAAATTGTCTATTTTTAAGTTTATATTCCCATTTTATAGATATGGCAAGTATATATATATATATATATATATATATATATATATATATATATATATATATATATATATATATATATATATATATATATATATATATATTACAAGGTTACAAAAAAAATTAAAGCAAAATAACATTGAATGAATATGGTGTAATTGATTTTTTTTTTATTTTATTATAAATATATATATATATATATATATATATATACACACATAAATAATGTATGCAAAAAATGGTCATTATATAAAATTCATGTTTTAAAAAACATTAAATTCTTATATAATATCAATATCATAAATTTATTTATAACGTGTTAATAATATAACCAATGTTACAGTTGAAAAATAATTCATTTATATTTTTTCAAGATTTGAATAAAAATGGAAATACTATCAATAGGGATCAATATGATTATCTTTAATTGTTGAAATATATAAAGTGAACGGAAACTTATGTAAAATAAATTTAATTAATATATTAATTTGTTATTTAATTATATTTTGTATTAAATTAAGTAGTGAACAAAATTTGAAACATTAAAATAAAATATATTTTTATGTGAGTAAATAAATACAAAACTGGTATATTTTAAAATTATTTTTAGATATTATAAACTATAATTATCATCATCCACTAAAAGCAATTGTCTTGTCATCATGTCAATGTTACTTGTACTGAGAAATACAACTTAATTAAAATAGTTTTTTTGTTATCTTCCTCAATGTCTTTTATAAAGTGATATTACATTTAACTTTCCGAACGGGGATCAAATGCAATGTCGTACTATGTCACCTATCAGCTCAAAAAATATAGCAAAAATTATTTTTTTCTGGATTATATATATTGTATATATATATATATATATATATATATATATATATATTATATACAAAAAATAATTATACATTATAAAAAAATAAATGGGAATAATAGTGTATCAATTACGATTCTATATCAAATGATAATAAATAAATTCGAATTTCTAAATTGGTGTTTTGTCATTAATTCAATACTTCCTCTTATGAAACTATAATTAAATAAATGTGAAGACAAAATCATGTAAAGTATTTCGTGCACGTATTTTTTGACAATATAATTAATTCAAATGAAGACATGATTAAAATATTATCACTAATTACAAATTTAACATCGGTTGGAAGATTTGTGGTTAGATAAATATTAATAATTACATTCAACTGCAAAGAAAAATAATGTAAGTTACTCTATCATTCATTAATTGAATTAAATGTGAAAACAATAATATATTTATATTTTTATTTAAGTTATTTTTATTAATGGTTGCTATTTTTGTATATTTTTTATTTTATAATTAATTTCAGATTTAAAACATTTCTCAGGTAATATTTCATAATGTTTTATCTTTAAATAAAATATATTCTTAAAAACAATATGAAGTAAAAACTACTTAATACTGGGTTAAGAGTCATAAACAGTTCTGCTGCAAAAAAATAAATAAAAATCCTGCAAACAAAACTTACAGTTATATATAATTGCAGAAGTATTTAAATATATTTCTTAATTAAATGTTTATTTAAGAGTTTTTTAAAAAAATAAAATAATAAAATACCTGGATGATATATCTTAATAAATTGGTTAGTATATTAAAGGAAAATATGCATTACCATTTTGAATCATGTCCAATATTTTTGTTATTTATATGAAAATTATAAATTGATTTATTATAAATTATTTTTTTTTGTTTTTCAATAGTTTTGGTTTGGTAAAATATAAAAATTAATTAATTTTCGACCATAATGTATATAGTTGTTAATGCTTCTATAATTATTTTAAAAAATACACATTTATTTTACAGATTAAATTAATACTCACATTCATGCAGTTAATTATGGTTAATTGTAATGTGATGATCGATGTGTAGATACTTACTGACCTTTTATTTAACTATATTTGAATAACTTTCTTAATTTTTACTTGAATTTGAACTGTTGTATATTTTCCTGTTTGTATTCATTTTTTCGATAGTTGTGATCTTTAAACAGTATATTGCATTTTAGAAAGTGGTAGCAATTTCAATTATTTGAATTTAATAACAAACTAAGATAAATAAATTTTATCTGAGAGAAAAAATTGTTGTCTTAATTTCAAATAAAAATATAAAAAAAACTAATATAAACTATTCTTATATGTCAAAAAAAGAATATATAAATAATTAATACAATATATATATATATATATATATATATATATATATATAATTTATTTGTTCTTTTATAGATTTTAAAAAATATAGATCTACATTTTGATAGAGTAATATTCAGTAAAAACTGTTGAAAAAATCAATTCTTTGCTGTTTATACTTTTTGAAATTTTATTTTTTTGTATAAAATTTCAAATTTAATTGAATAATTACTTTATTATCTGCTATCATATACAAAAGTATTTAATAATGAAAAGATTGAATTTTCTTAATTTCAGCAATTTAAAAAAACAATATTGCTATCAAATATGGAACATCTAGTAATATCCCAACAATAATAATATAACAACATTTTATGAATTTCACATGAAGTTATTTTAATTTTTTAAAACAGTTTGAAGTTTTATTAATTTTTTCACATTATTTTATTATAATCGAGTAATATTAAATTTACAACAAATGAGCAAAATAATTTATATAATTATAAAATGATTTTTAATACTTTACTACTTATTTCAAATGAAAGACGTTGTGAAATTAAATTGGAATTAAATATGGAATTTTAAAATATTGAAAACGCAATATTATTATTAGAATAAAAAAAATAATATAATTTATTACGTTTCGTGTTAAAATTAATTCTGTGAACATTAATACTTTGAAATATTTATGTTTAATTTAACGATAAACACGTGCTACTTTAACAATTGTAATATAAAACACTAACAATTGGATATATACATGACTTTATAATATCAGATCCAATTCGCATATATAATTCAAAATACATATATACAATTATTTTTTTAATATTTATATAGTTAATGTAATTATGTATTCATGTTATTTACTATATCATTATTTTATAGAATACTTTTATGAAAATACTAATTATTTCATATCCTTTCTTAATGAAAAAAGTTTGAATATTATTAAAATATCTTCTTACAGCAATATACCAAAATACTGTGCATCATGAAATAGTATACGCAGTTTATTGAAATAAATTTATTTATAAACATAAAAAATAAAATATTTCGTTCATTGACCTTACTGAAACATACGTATTAATCGAGAACATTGCTACATTACTTATTTAGTGTCAGTCAATTCCTCAGGGCACTTTTACTTTGATATTTTTATTTCAATACCTGCTTGCATTGTTGAATATGTTTTCTGTTGTTAAATCATATTAATTTGAATATAATAAAAATTAAATTCTATCAATATTATATCGACTTTCAATTATATACTAGATACATAATTTTTACTAATTATGTATTATATATTTATGATAAAAGAAAAATATTTTTAACAAATATGTTCAAAAAAAACTACATGGAAAACAATTATTCAACGAAAATTATTAAAATTTTACATTCGTTGTCGCACCATACTATTTTTGAAAAAATATTTTTTAATTGAACTAATAATGGCTTTTTCGAATTGAGTAATAATTTTAAAGTCACTCTTTCAGTACTATTTTTTCATAACCAATTTTAATGCTTGTGTTATTTTTAATAAATAAAGGTAATCTAGAAGTTTTAAAATTGACGATGATAGATATTGTAAAAATAGCAATTGTAAGATCTTAATTAACTGTTTTTTTTAAAAAAAAGCAATATTTTGCAAATACACATAACTTACATTAATTTCTTAAATAAGAAAATTTATTTCTTGTAATAATTTATCATTTACATCATGTACATCATTTATTTATTTAAATTCATATTAGTAGTGCTATTTTTTTATTGATATATTTTTGAAAGTATTAATCACTGTCAAAATTAAAATTCAATTATTTGGTATTACTATTTTTGTTGTCTTGCAAAAACAGATTGCTCTTTTTTTAAAAAAAAACAAAGTTATTTGATCCACATTTTTACAGCTCACTGTAGTAATTGCTATTACAGAAGTCTATGAAAATGATTTTAGGTTTTATACTATTTTATATTCCTTTTAATGAAATAATAATAAAAATATACAACTACAGTGAATTTTATATCATCCCAACGAAAATCTCTACCACCTATTGTTATATATTTCATACTCTTAAGTATAGTTTCTTGATGAAAAACGATAAAGAAAAAAATGATTTTAAAAACAAAACAGTATTGAATTCTTGTTCATTAAGTCTTATTGATCATCTTTACATGTACCATTTTTATAATTTACTGAGCTTTAGAAGTTTATATGTACAATGGAAAAACATTTGATGAAACTGTTTATGTTTTATACCCAGAAAATCATTTTAAAACATAAAATAGTATTTTAAACGGTATTTATGCTAAACTAATTTACTCCAGTTCTTTTCTGTTTCAATAAAATTGTAGATTCTAAAGATATTGAAAAATGAAAAAAATAGTTTTTGATAAACGTGCTTGATATTTCAGATTTTATTTATATTTAACTCCTAATACAATACCAAATAATGATATAACAAGTGTTAAGATTTTTTTATCTTTTCATCATGTTATTTAATTATACTGATTAAAAATATATATTAGTAATAATTAGACATATATAACCATTTTATAACAAAGATAAGTTTAATGTCACGTTCAAGAATTTCACAAATATTAATAGAAGTAAAAATAATTCCATATTTTTGGTCAATCATTTTGTAGACAATGACACAAGGAAAAAGTATGCAGAAGGTCAATTGTGATTAAAAACAAAGAATTGCAGCTAAATAATAAATGTAGTGAAAAAAATAATAAATTTTAAAGGAACTATTGAAAAATTCTAAAACATTATTAACAGTCAAGTAATAATTCTTTAAAAATATATGACAAAAATGTATCTGGGAGGAAATAACAAATAAATTAATTAATCAAAATTTTGATTAAATCATGCACGAAAATAAATAGCTAGAAGTTTTAAAAATATTTATATAATAAATTATATCGAATGTAATATTTTTTATTTTTATTAAAATTAATGGGTTTAAATATAAAATTCTGACTATTAATTTAAGGAAATGGTTTAATAGATATGAGGAAATTTTTGATATTTTATTTATTGTAATATGATATAGGGTTTTCAAATAAGAATGTCAGAATTTTGACAGCTAGTGGCAGCCATGTTTGATTTTTTTTAAACTCATTTTGACATTTCAACTCAGTATACTTTGGCAAATTATCATGGAACACTTAACACTCAACAACGCTTAGAAATTGTAAAAACTTTAATAGATTTATTGAAACAAAAGTTTAATGAGTCCATTATTTGATGAAATGAACCCATCAATTGACTCCCAAGATCATGTGATCTAACTCCATTCGATTATTTTCTGTGGGGTTATGTGAAATCATTGATTTATATCGATAAACCACAAACAACAGAAGCATTAAAAATAAATATTGAACGTGTAATTCATGAAATTGGACCACGTTATGTGAAAAAGTGACTAAAAATTGGACTAAATGAATGCACTATGTCAAGCAAAGTCGTGGTAGTTATATGAGTGAAATTGTGTTTCATCATTATTGTCATAAAATATGCTTAAAAATAAAAAAATAACTAATTAATTAAATACTTTTTGTTTTATTTCCATTCAAACTTCTGAAGCAGAATTGAAAAGCCCTATATAATAATGCACTTAAAATAATCAAATTATATTTTAGTTTTTAAATGTTACTAAGTACACATAATTGCGTAGAGATATTTTTGCAAAAAATGTATAATTAAATGAATAAAAATTATGAAAATTATCGAAACAGAAACGATTATAAAATATAATTATTTTTATTAGAAAAAGAACACTTGTACACTAATTCACAGTTGTATAAAAATATGATATCAGAAAAATGTTTTCATTTGATATTTCTAGATGCACAAGAAATATTTTGCTTCAAAAATTTATCGCTTCTTAGTAGCACTTGAATAAATATTGACTTTGGGACAAGATGTCTTGTTTTAGGATTATTTAAAGATATTTCAAAATTACATATCATACTTGTAGTTGTAGTTGTATTATAAAAATATACAGAATAGAAAAAAATCATTTAACATATTTATATTCCTAACGTATCAATCCTGCGAATATATGCAATATATATTTCATAATAATTGGCAAATGTAAGAGTATTTATGAAATTATACAATACATACTGAAAGAAGAGTTATTTTGAAAGTATAATTAAATGAAAATTTCACAAATCATTTATTAAGCATTAATAAATAAATATCTCTTTCATTTATTGAATTTATGGATTTGAATTTAGAGTGTTTATATGTATATATATTTATTGTGTGTGGGTATGTGTATACATATGTATGAAGACATTAATATTTACAAATAAACTTTAATAATGTATAAACAGTTTTATTTTTTAACAATTATATTACTAACTTAGTGAACTATACGATATTACAATATTATATACATAAGAAATATAATTTTTCCTCAATTTTAGAAAATATATACATACCTTGATTAGGTAGTTGAGATTGGCTTTGTAATCCAGATGGAAATCCATTTAATCCATTTTTCGTTTTTTCTCCAAGATCAGGAATATCGGCACTAAATGATAAATTATCACACCCAGACCTATATCCATCATCTATATCACCACTACCATCAGTAATTTCTTTCACTTCACTATTTTCTATGTTTTCATTTTCACGATTTTGATTCCGATACACTACCTGTTTTATAGTAACAGGACCCTGATAATATGTCTTATTTCCAATAAACACATCCCTCGAATTTTCCACATTAACAGCACCGTATGTTGGAATCACAGGCGGTGGCGGAAAACGTCCGGAACTGCTAGAACCCGATGCAACGATTACACCGTCCGTTGTTAATTGATTTTCATTGTCGTCTTCATTTTCTTGCGATGAGGATGATGATACTGTCGTAATACTGACATTATCTCCACTTTCACTATACACATTCTCTGATTGATTTTCTTTATTATCTTCGTTTGATTGCTGAAATTCATGACTAGCTAAAGTTACCATTTCCTTTTTAAACACACATTAATGTATACACACACAACACTAACAACATATGTTGTCTGCAAACACTTATTAATTGTGTACACAAAATGCGCCGCACTGTTTTCTAGATATTTAATAAATCAAGGACTGACTGCATGTTTACAGCAAGTAAGCTTGCTAACAAATGACGTTAACAGATAGGACAAATAAGTATTCATAACAACGTATATTGCATGGCATATTTGAACAAAACAAGATTCAATTTATAAAAAGAGAAAACGGTTTACCACTAGCTGTCGCACAAATGTGTGTATTGGTTCTGGAAAAACCATGCTAGTGATGTCGACTCATTAATGTTATGACGTATTTATTAATTAATACATCGACGAATGATATATACCAGAAGTATTATAGAATTATTGAAAGTATGTACTTGGGACATGTCTACAAACTAAATACTATGTGAACCATCTCCAGCTACTATTATTTGGATAGTTCCAAAGCGGGATTTTTTCAGTAATCTCAGTGTTATTGTTTTATATCCGAATTTATTTTCTTCTCGGTACTACAACATATAAAGTAAAATTACTTTTTCAAGATTTTTAACTACATTTAATAAAATAAAATTCCAAAGATATATTCTATAAATAAATTATTCAATAATTATTATCATTTATTATAAATATAAATTACTTCCATACAATTTAAGATTTCATATAAAAATTATTGCAAATTGGTATAATTTTGTAAAGTAATACAATTCTATAAAATTAAACAATATTAAATTCATCAACTACGTGATGAAATAAACGTAAAATAAAAAAAATTAATTCAATGAAATATTTAAACAACATGATAAAATATCTAATTTTATATTCATTTCAAGAAATAATCTGAATATACTTTTCAATGATTTAAGCATCAAAATAGTGCGTTGAAGGATTACAAAAAGACAATAAAAATCGAACAGAAAATATTATGACGACATTATATATATATATATATATATATATATATATATATATATATATATATATATATACAAATATGTATGTGTGTATGTATGTATTTATGGATATGGATGTATGTACATTGTTAAAGTTCATAAAATAAAAACTAGTTCAAAATATAACTTATTATTACATTAAAATGCCAATGTCAGATGTCTCGTTATATTTAAGTTGTAAGATCAAAGGGCCATTACTCAAATGGCCAATTAAAATTAATAACAATGATACACATGTTGCAAAACAAGACTATACTTTTACTACAATAAGAATTTCCAGAAAAGTTATTTCAATTAATTATATATGGTGTAATAATATTGAAATTCCAAAATATCTCTCATTAAACAAATATACTAAAGTCAACTGTATCTTCTTTCATAAAAAACATAACTGTTTTTTTTTTAATTATTTTGATCATTACATTTATATTGATCATTCAATATTATATTAGAAATTTTATCTGGATAGATTATATCTACCTCCATCTGAATTCTGAAGTTAATTTTGACATTTCTGTGCAATTCATTCTAATTATATATATATATATATATATATATATATATATATATATATATATATATATATATATATATATACATATATATAATTAGAATGAATTTCACAAGAATATACTCACTTATGTGATTAAATAAAACAAACGTTTTTACACAATAGGAAAATTTTCAATAGTACAATTATAACAAATTTCCTCATTCTTTACAAAATTACTTCTATATAATATTTATTGGAAATAATCATAATATTCCCCATAAAAATAGTTTTTTTTTTGTACCAAGCATGTGTTCAAGGGATTTTCTTTTTATTTATTTTTTTATATTTTTCAATAAATGAAATAACGAAAGGAGCTTCAATAATTTTTTTACAAAATAAGTATTCAAGTGACTTCCTGTTTTTTTTTAAAAAAATGGTTTTTATTTATTTTAGCAATATTTTTTTAAAAAAAATTAGTTTATAAAAAGTTTTGACTTGAAAAATATTTTAAAAAATAGCTAAAAATATAAATAAGATATTTTAGTATTTAGAAATGTTACTCTCTTCTTCTTCTTTCTATATATGTGTACTTAATTTTTATATATTATTTTCTTATTTTAATCATAAAATTATACAGTAAATATCTTTTATCATGTTTAAAGTTGCTACCTCATTGCTAATATATAAATAGTTTAAAAATAAACTTATGAAGGTTAATAAACGAGTCATACTATTGTTTAAAGGAAACTATTCCTTAATAAAATTAAATATTTACTTTAAGAATGGATATATATATATATATATATATATATATATATCTTATTTTTTAGATTATTTACTCTGTAATTTATTACTGTATCTATTATTGAGTATTATATGTAATTAATTTCATTCATTCAAAATATTTTATTTATTTTTATTTAATTGACTAATATATTAATAAAAATATTTGTACTATGATAAATAACATAATTTAGTATTATTTAATAGTAGTATTTTATAATTTAGTAATGAATACTAAATAAAAAATATCTTATTACTATCTAAAATATTTTTTTTATGTTTTCTGTGTCGATAGAATGATTTTATAGTAATATTTTAAAGTGATAATAATAACGAACAGTAATTACTGGTGTGATTTCTTTTGTAAACATTGACGATTTTAGATTTGTAATACTTGTCATGCGTGAAAAACCTTCATGTTCAAGGCCCAATACCAAATTTAAGTAGGGGAAAGTGACTCTGTAAAACCGCGGTTATGTATCATCATATGTATATGTGCATGTATATATATTTATGTTTTTAATAGAATATTATATACTTCATATCGATGGCTTTGTTATATTCCGGAAAATTATATTCGAATTCTTTACTAATAGCATAATTGAAGAACCATTCTAACAATGTGTTAAATGATTTTGAAATTGTTTCTGAGATTGCAATAGGTACATATATATATATATATATATATATATATATATATATATATATATATATATAATTGTAGATCAATTTTAAATATTGCCTTCAAATTAAAAGATATATTTTTATAAATTAAAATAAATTATATAAGACAATATTTAAAATAATTCAAATGTTATCATTCTAAAAACTACATACAAAAATATAATTGACGTCAAAATTATCAATTTATTTTTTATAAGTCTGATAATTGTTTCATATTCAAATAAAGCACATTTTTTTAGTTATTTATTCGTACTTGTATATTATTATTGTAAATATTAATTAAGAAAGATCTCATATCTCAAAGTTCAAGTCATATCTCAAAGTTATTTCAGTTCAAACTATGGAATTTATTATCGCCTTATGTTTATTGTTGCAATATATATATATATATAATGAAAATATCATCAAAATAAACAAATCTTATCTATAATTAACTTATTGTATATATCATCACAATATTATAATAATTATTGTGAAATAATACCTTAATTTTCACTACATTCATTGTATATATGAATATTTCTTTTAATTTTAATTTAAGTATTTAATATTTTAAAATATTTTTTTAAATAACTAACGATAATCATGGTAACATTTAGTTATTAATTCAAATTTTATATTTATTGTTATTTTATGAAACAGAAAGAATATATTTTAAATCCAAATGTTAAAAATAAAATTTAAAAAAGAAATAAAAATAAATGTACTAATTAAATGAAATGTTTATATAATTAATATATAATATTTTAAACTAGTACTCATTTATAGAAAATAAAAGCGAAATATTAAAGCAAACTTCTTGATAACAGATATACGAAACAGATCCAAAGAAAATAAAATGTGAGCCAAGAATAAAAAGGTACATGTTTGCAATTAATAATAAGTGAGTATATAGAAAAAAATCTCAAGTTCGATTTTATTTATATAATATTTTTCTGATATCTTGATTTGCTCTTAATTTTAATTACTATGATTTTCTTTTATTATTGATAAATTTAAAATATCAGTAAAGTATTAAGAACTTATTTACCAGTACTGATTAATAATCAGTATAATCCCCAGAGATATATTCGATTTATTATAAAGTATAAAAATCTATTTGTGTTTGTAATTGAAAAAAACTAATACTAAAATTTATTTTACTTTGTATATATATATATACACTCACACATTCATAGAAGATAAATAGTTAAGTAGATAGATACAGCATTGATAGTTAATTGACACAATTTACATAGAGTGTCATATATATAATACATGTCTGATGATTCATTAACATAAAATACATGTTTTAATTATTAATAGGAAATTTATAAGAGGACTGATAATGTTATAAAAATTCAACATTAGTACTGACCTCAGTATCCTTTATATTGAGACAATATTTAATTATAACAATAATTTATATATATATATATATATATATATATATATATATATATATATGTATGTATGTATGTATGTGTATATGTATTCATATATGTTTGTTTGTAAGAGAGGGAGAGAAAATGTGTGTATGCAAACAAATTATTATTATTATTTGATTTGTTAATTATCGTTCTTTTTAAACATGAATATATTATTTGTTCATTTGTTAATGATTAAAAACTGAATATGAAGTAGATTTTTTTAAAAATGATACAATTTATAAAACATGCAAAAAACGTTCCACGAATAAAATAAAACTTCATATGCAAACTATTTTTGCGGTTAACAATGACCTTTCATTTGCCATTATTTTCATATCACTTGGTTCACATTTTCATAAATTACAATATTTCTACATATATTACAAGTTTTTATTAATTATACGTATTAGATTTTTAAAAATCATACGTACTATTTATTCATATTAAAATTTAAAACAATAATTTAGGTGTTTGATATATAATATTAACATATATGGAAAAATAATGAAACATATTCATAATTAGTTGAAAATTTGTCATTTTTTTCTATCCAAGAAAATAGAAACATTATAAATTCTCAGAAAAAATCAATATACTAAATCTAATATCTTAGAAAAATTAAAAAAATATATATTACATGTGATCCATAATAATAGATCTGAAAAAAATGTATAATTAACATAAAACTACAATATAAATATAAAATTTTCTACAAAATTTATTTAACTTACAACTACCAACTTACTTTATTCTTATACTATTTAAGAAAAAGTACTTAAAATTTCATTTTAATTGAAAATGTATTTAGTTTCCTTTATGACACCCTATTTTAAAAAAATATCAAATCAGTTATTTATTACTTTTGCATCACTTAGAATTTATATGACAATGATGAATTAGGACGTGACCATAATTTTAAAAAAATATATGTTAAGAATACATTGATCTTACGAATGTAGACAAAAATAGTATCAATTGACGTAAGAGGAAAATAGTGCAAAAAAGATTATAATGGCAACAGTAAACACAAAGAGGTTAGATATCAGTGTTTATTAATTTATTTAATTTATTCCTCTAATAATTGTGAAAAATATATCACCCATTTCTTATAATCACTAAAGAAATTTAATATACGTCAAAATTTAATTAACATATTATTGTTTTCGCTTCAAAGTATTAAAACATCCATTCATACATTTTGAATGATTCATAAAGTATTTATTGACTTCGGTTAAATAAAAGTAAAGTTAAATATATCTTAATGAAATAGATATTTATATACAATTAAGGTTCAATATGTTTTATGTAAATATTAAAATAATTTTTTTTATTGTACAATACAAGTATACATATATACACTTACATATTATAATTATATTTATTGATATTTTAATTTATTTATATTAAAATATATTGATTTTGATATATTTTGTTCAAACTAAGATTTAAAAAAAATATTAAAATTGAAAATTGACTGAAAAAATGTAACCATAACAAAACTGTTTTTTTTTTTATAAATAGTAATTTAAATCAATTACTTTTAATTCCAATATCAATTTAATATATTATTAATACATCAACATCATTTTTAATGACATTTTTTTTGAAAAAAATAATGTGCTTTATAATCAGAAATCTTGTAAAATTTACTTAAAATTCATATCTAATAATTGTTTATGTCAAAATATAAAATACAAAAATTAGAAAATTGTTTCCTTTTTAAACATTCAGTGAATTATTATAAAACTTTCTCATAAGACAAATTTACATTATTTATAAATATGAAAAAGAAATTAATTGAAATTATTAATTTTATAAATTTTTCAAAGATATTACAATAACAACAGATTTTCTTAACTAATTTATGATTTTTTAAAAATATTCAGGTGTTGTATTTTTTTATACAATAGTTTATTTATGTGTATGATATGTGTGTATGTATGTATATAAATTACATTATTTCTCTGAATAGTTAAGTAATTGAAGGTTGTCAACAATAACTGTTTATATTGTACGATAATGTAATTAAAAGATCATTAACAGATAATAAATAATTATTTTATGACACAACTTGCTCTTCATATTATGAAGTCAATGACATATTAAGGATTTATAATCAGCCCTAAAATCAATTAAATCAGATAATTAGTGTAAAATAAATATTATAAATTAACAAAGATAAGAATGATAATAAATTATTTTTTTAAAATGTGTGTCAAGTATACACTACAAATAAAAAAAAAAGAAAATTTTAATTAATTTTTATGTGAACTGTTTATTTTTTAAAGTTTCATTTTATAATTATAATTTTCTTTAAAAAAAGGCATGATTCATCAGACATCTAAACAATATGAGTATATAGATGTACACTTAATCATTGCACCAATGCACTCTGTACTAATGGACAATTGACTTGGGCGATCGCATGTATAGGATCGGAAAATGCTCTCTTGAATTGGTCGACTAACAATGACCGACCAATTCCTTCTAGCCACATTTTGAGGACATTTTAAGCCACTACATGTTTAATCGCTATAATATAAACTTAAGGTTGTCAGTATAAATATTTTTGAAAATTTTCGTAAGTTTTCACTATAAAAAAATCCATTGCTTTGTTTCTCTCTCTCTCTCTCTCTCTCTCTCTCTCTCTATATATATATATATATATATATATATATATATATATATATATATATATATATATCATTAAAATATACCAATACGAGTGTTTAGAAAACATTTAACAATTTAATACAAGCTATTTCTAAAAACTTATAATAGTATTTTAAATAACATGAGATTTGATACAAAAGTATAAAATTATATTTGAATATTTTTTCTGTATTATCACTCTTACCTCGTTACTGTAATAAATTTATTAAAATAAAAAAAAAATATATTATATATATATATATATATATATATATATATATATATATATACATAGACTATTCAATGATATAATTATATCATTATTTCTGATATTTTGGTACTTTTATATGGTTTTGAACAAATATGAACGCTTATTTTTCTTAGTAAAATATACGAATTTACTGACCAACAGGATGTAGTTCTACAAATATGATTTGTCATTTTTATTGAGAAGTAAATTACTTATGTGTCTAATGACCTTTGTCTGTACACATTTCATTTTTACTAATTTTTTTAAACATGCACATTCATTACGATTTAAAAATAATATTTTTTAATATAACTTTATTAGATAATTTACCTATTTTCAACTTGTCTGTTGTTTGTTATAATAAAAAAATTCGGTTATGAAATAATCAAATAAAAAAAGTTACCAATTGATATCAATTGTAAAGAAAGATAATGAGAATTGTACATAAAATATGTAAAAAAATGAAAACTAAAAATATTATCTAACAAAATTATTATAAAAAAACGCGATTTAAAAAAATAACTTCTTGCAAATTATATTTCATATTGGTAAACTGAAAATTTATTTAGTACAATATATATATATATATATATATATATATATATATATATATATATATATATATATATTATATTATATTAGAGATTACAACACACAATACCATTTAAAAATAAATATGTTCAATTAACCAAATAAAATAAAGATAAAAATATTGATTTTTTTCGCTTTTACAAAACAAAACCCATACTGTAGATTATTTACCAATTATTTTATTTAATATGTATGACACATTAAATATTATACCTGGTATCGTTCAGTTACATTTAAAAAGGGATTTATTTTATCTATTGAGGCTAATTAATACGCAATAGTGGTGATAATAAAATCATAACAATATGTCATTTGGTAAGAAATGCCGTCTGTTGTATTTATAAACATTTACTAGACATTAAAAATGTAATATTAAAGTTTATATATGAAAAGATTATGTAAAAAATATTATTCATGTAAGAAAAGAGATTAAAAAAGATGAAATTAAATATCAACAAAATGTGATTATCACAAATATATCATATTATCAATATCTACACTATATTCTTTGATGGGCTCTGATTTCTCTAACAATGCTAGTTTAATAAGGGTTTTTTGGACAAAAATATCATTAAAAAATTGAAATGTTTGATTCTTTCAATATATTCAAAATCGTATGTTAGATAAATGTAAATGATACATAATTATTTAACATTTATCTTTTTAGAAAAATCTTGAAATATAGATAATTATTCGTTTGAATAATTTGTTTCAATTATTTTTAACAAAATAATAGGTCTGTCGTCATAAATATCATTCAATCTTGAAAACATTTTTTTAAATAAAAACAGAAATACTTAATAGGGGAATAATTACAAATTTGTCCCATTTTTCAGAAATAATATTTGTTTTATTAACTTGATTGAATTATTTAGCAGTACTAAATTTATTTTAGATATTAGTGACAATAAAAACTAGTTAAACTTTGATTGTTTTAACATTAGATGTTGGAAATAATAACTATAAAAAAATCACTTGATGCATAAATTATGTATTAAGAATAAAATACAAATAACCATTAATCAATAAATAATCAGTACAAAATCTTAATTTGTATATTAAGTATGTACATTTTTGTCATAATTCAAATAAACAACTTAATGAATACAATGAAAATTAATGCCCAAGATGCAAAATAATGAGTGCATTTGAAAGAAATTGTAAATTAACTTTCATAGAAAATGCAGACACCATTGGACTGATCACAATTTCTCTGTCATTTATAGTCCACGTTTATTCAAGTATTTAAATTTATAAGAATATATGTATGTATATATACATAAATAAACATGTATATATATATATATATGCATACATGTATATATACATATATATATATATATATATATATATATGTATGTATGTATATAAAAATGCAATATGTATGTCAAGTAAGTTCCTGGAATTTTTCAAAACTCGTTAAATTAAGTGAGCATTAAACTTAAGAGATAATAATATATGTGTTTCATTATCAGTATTATAATTAAAATTATAAAATTTATTATTCTACAAAGTTTATAATTCTCGCTCTCTCCCTCTCTCTGTATTATATATATATATATTATCGGTATAACAGGTGATTTCATAAATAATCATCACAAACTACATTCTCTGACAAGTGGAATTTCAGATTATCTATTGAAAAAAAGATCACCTAAAAAGTGGAATAAATCTGTAATCTAACAAAATTTGAATAAGTTATTTAAAGTATTTTATCTCATATCATACTTTTATTCACATATTCACATTTTATTCACATATATATATATATATATATATATATATATATATATATATATATATATTTCATTGATTTCGGTTCGCTTATTAGTTTTATTCTAAAATTAAAAAAATCGTATATTTTCATTTACGATCTTATTGATTTTCATAAAAGTATTAAGAAAAGAAATTGTTTTAATTTATATTTTTACTGCAAAAGTCTTATAATGTTTTATATCAAGCGAATTATAAATATTATTAGATGTATAATTATATACACATTTTTATATTTGAAAAATATTATAATTATGGTAAGAAATTAACTGAAAAAATACCCTACCGAAATAATTAAAAAAATATTAATTTATGTGCATAAATGTTTTTCATGAAATACGTAACATTGAGGATATTTTCTTGTCTTGATCCTCTTATTCTCTCATTCGCATAAAGAAAAATTCCCCTGCCTATATTAATTGATGATACAGATTATATACAATTTCATCTTGTGTCGGTAATCCCAATTCTAAAAAGTTTCAAATGAAAAAAAGGTAAAAATGAATCATGTATTTAAAGAATGGAGTTTCCTATTAAAATAAAATTCAAATTATTAGAGAGTTACATAGACTTTAACTTTATCACAATCAAAAAACCGGTTTAGTATGACCTATAATCTCTATGATTAAATTTATTTTCTTGACGCGTTCAAAAAATATATACGCAAAGGATATTTACATCATCTACTATATGTAAATATTAATAGTAAAATTTTTGATACATAATCATGAAATATTTTTTAATATACTTTTTTATGTTTTAATATATATGTATAGGATTATCCAAATGTGACGCCTAGATTTATGTTTTTTTTAAAAAAAAAGAAACATGTGTATAAGGTGATGTATAGGGAAACATGTGTATAGTTTTTTTTGTTTCTTTTTAATATAGCACAAATCTAGGCGTCACATTTGGATAAACCTATATATATACATACATATATATATATATATATATATATATATATATATATATATATATATATATATATATATATGTGTGTGTGTGTGTGTGTGTGTGTGTGTGTGTGTATGTATGTATGTATACTGTAATGTATAATTCTAAATATATTATACTAAGAAAAAATTATATAAAATAATTAAAAAAGAAGAATATGGAAATTAAACAGTTGTAAAATGTCTTAAATAAATATTTGTTCTTGTAATAAAAGATATGCAATTATTTGTTTTTTTAACTGATAACGTGATTACCATTTATAAGTAAACAAAATTTTATTCTAATATATAATTTTTTTTTCAAAATAAATTTGATACTAAATCAATTTTATACTCTTTCATTGTAATTTTTAATAAATTCTTATATATTTCATACATTTTTCTTAAAAATGTCTAACAGTAATCACATTACAAAACAAAATTAATAACAAATCTTAATTATTTTAAATATTAATCAATATATATATATATATATATATATATATATATATATATATATATATATATATATATATATATATATATATATATATATATAAAGCAAACTATTTTTAACAAAATATACAGACATTAAATAATGCAATTTTATACTGTTAACAGTACTGCTACTTCATTTCTTTCAATGTCATAAATTTATTTATCATAAGAAATATGTAAAGGTCATTTTCATCTTGCTCTGTAAAAAATAGACAGAAATACAAACAGTGAACACATTCGGAAACTTACTTCAGATGCTATATGAATGTCTTCCAGATGATAAATACAAAAAGTAGTAGGAAAATATTAAGAAACATGTAGCAAAAAACCTGTTTCATACGAAGTCTAAAATACTCAGAATATAATTATACATACATATAGTTTAAATATCAACTAAAATTTTTCTATGTAGTTAATAATTGTATGGAACATATATATATATATATATATATATATATATATATATATATATATATATATATATATATATATATATAAATATTATATATGTATGAAATATTAATTCAATTATTATAAATAATTTACGGAAATATGGAAAGACCTGTTAGTAACATAAAGAAGATTCTAATAACACGTATACATTTATATATATATATATATATATATATATATATATATATATATATATATATATATATATATATATATGGGTGGGTGTATATGTTTACACCTGTTACTTAAAAAACGATTGGTTGCTCGATACGTTTGAGTTCATATGTATCAAATCAAACACGTTTTTAATTTTCTTTGAATTTACTTTGATATCAATTCAAATGTATTTAACAATTACGAAACTATAATTTAGTATCTTGGAATTGTGCTATTTTTAGATCGACTTTAATTCTTGATAAATATATAATATCGTGAAATAATTATATCAAAATTGTTAAATAATTGATGTCTGAAAGTATTTAACAGATTTAATTTCTTTTGTATTTATTTGTTAATATTCATTTTTCATAAAATGTTTTAAAAATTGTTTTAATAAAATGATTTTTTCTAAAAAATCGTATTTTTATTAACTCTTCAAATGGCATTTTTTTAAGAAATTAAATTTTATAATATTATTATAAAATATACAGCAGTGAAAATAAACGTGTTTATTATTTGACACACTTGTCCTTAAAAAAGAAATTAAATTTTTAAAAATATTTTAAAGAACTTTTTAATAACAATGTTAATTTTTATATAGAAATATCTAGAAAAAATAAATGTTAAGTTCTATATTTTTTATTTAAAAAAAAACATGAATAAGTTTCTGTAAAATAAAATATACGTAAATATATTTCTTTAAAAATAGTAAAAATTGTCTCAAATAATAATGAATGTTGAATTTAATATACAAAAAGATTTTATTTGTCTATAAATTGATAAAAAACGTATTTTTTGTAACGGTTAGAGTTTTCCAATTCAATTTTTTCTCAATAACCCTCCAAAACCCCCGATTGTAGGCATGACCCTTATAAATTATGCATTATCATATTCAGAATTTAACATTATTTACTTAAATGTTTGTTTAGAACGATCTTGGATGGTAATGTTTTCACCAACTATATAAACTAGTAAGATATATTTTTTATGTGGTTGGACTATTTTCAACATCAACTCTTTGCTAGATTTGTTTCTCTTTTTTCCATGTTATTAACCATGAGTTTTGTACTTAATACATAGTATGAACATTTTGTAGTTATTCATTTTCAGATGATTAATTTAACCAATTTAGTAAATAGTATATTATTTGCAGTTATCAATGAAAACTAGTGTTATTTTATTTTTCATCTACTTCGTATCATTTTATTGATAATGATATATACAAAAAACATTATTGGCATTTATTACTACTTCATTTTTCTAAATACCATTTCCATAACGATATCATTAAACAAGTAATACTGAAACCAGCATTTTTAATATACTTAATTTTTATCAGTATAAACTTAACAAATTAAAAAATAATTATTACGAATTATTTCAATAGAATTTAATTTCAAACTAGAAAAGTATAAAAAAATATATTATTTTAGATTAATATTAAAAAATACAAAAGCAAGAAATCTCCCTGTAATTCAAATTAAGTAATCTATATTTGAAAATGGATATAGGAAAAGGAATGGTTCTAACAGATCCAACAATAACATATAAAAATTAACAAAAGCAATTATATATTTACATTGAAAACGTTTACACATTTACCATTAGAATAATAGATAATATAATTTTCTCTAATTAAATAAACAATTTATTTGAATTTTCTTATAAATTAAACAATCAACAACAAATATATACATTTTATTACATCAGCAGATAATTTATGGAATGTATGTTTAAAACTTATTTAATATTATATATTTACTTTTTATACTTTGTTTTTACATTTAATATTACATATTTGGAACACTTTAGTTTATTATTATATAATTTATTCCATTAATAGAAAAAATTATCAAAAAAAAAACTTATTAATAATAAATAAAAATAATCAACTATTCCTGTATAATTTATCACAAATTTATTCGAGTATTTTTTCAGAATATATTTAATGGAAATACAAATATACTTTTCAGTTTACAACCAAAATTAAAATGTATATATAAATTTACAAATGTGTAAATAAACTATTCATGAAGCAGTATATTTTTTCATTATTATTATAAACCATTTATTTATTTAGAACATTAGTTACATTTTTCATACAATGTAATACAATTTTTTGTAAAAAAATGTTCTAAAACTAAGAAATCATATAAAATATCTTCACTTATTGTATTTCAATCATTGTTTGTGTTTATAAATATATAGGAAATTGTAAATATTAATTATTTAAAAACATATGTGATTATGCATGTGTTCATTTACTTTAAGAAGTTAAAAAAAAGCTTCAAAAATTTAAAGGTAATGTATAGGTATAAATGCAAGTAAAATCTGACACATAAAGCATGGTTATATTTATAAAAGTTATTATAGTATTAATAGTTGATATATATTATTAATGTTATTATAAAACAATTAAATATAAAAACTGTGTAAAATAGTTTTAAATAAATGTTTATGAATTTTAAAATTCAAAGCAATGTTACTTAAAATAACTAAATTTGTTTTAGTTTCATGTTTTATTTGATTGAAAAGAAATTTAAGGTAGCATTTTACAATTTATATATAAATATATATATATATATATATATATATATATATATATATATATATATATATATATAAATTGTAAAATGTTACTTTAAATTTCTTTACAATCAAATAAAACATATTTACAAAACAAAATGTTATTAATTTTTTTATAATAAATCATTTTTATATACTGACATTTTATCAATTCCAATAATACATATGTTGAATTCATTACAAAAACTTTTTCAATATATTCAAGTTTACAGATCCAAAAATTTATTATTAATAATAATATTTTAAAATAATATATTCTTTAAACTTGCAATAGTATTCATTAAATGCAACCTGCAAATTTTCATATTTATTATTTTTTTATTAGTTTTTGAAAGGATTTAATTTAAATATATTTTATATTATACTCTTATTGATAAATACAATATAAGTAAAAAATCACTCATTATCAAATTATATAACACCTTTATAAAAGGAATTTTATGTAGTTATTATTAACAATTAAAGTCAATATATATTTCATAATAGTTCATATATATTAAACATTAATAAGTCCATTACTATTAATTAAATGACATGATTACACAAATGAATCATTCATCACCCTAACATCAAATCTTATAATAATGAGATGAATGATTTATTTGAATTAAATTATATTTGCTATAGTACTAAAACAAATAGTGATAAACAGTAAAAGCCAAATTTAGATTCACTCATACAATTTTATATTTTTAAATTATTTTATAATTTTTGGTGATATTGCATTTATGTATACAAAAATCAAAAAAATACTTATTAAATTTTCAAAAAAATGTTTTATAAAATTATATATATATATATATATATATATATATATATATATATATATATATATATATATATATGTACATACATACATACACATAAATAAAAACATACAAAAATGTATGTTTGCGTAATTATATTCTAATTTTTTATTTAAAATATATGACTAAAATCTGGAAATATACAGCGATATATAATATAAAGCAGTCTTTCGATTTAAAATGTTTTAATCACAGCCAGAAAGCAGCAAATTTATTTTTTTAATTTATAAATTGTTTGGAACTCCAACGATTCCATGTTTTAATTTCCTTGTACAGATTTTCACCTGGACTTTGAGTACGTGCAACTTGGCTATGAGCTATTATTGTATAATTTGAACTTAACTTTCCAAGTTCTACTCCCTGTTTTAACAAATCTTTTACAATATTTATTTGTTCTTCATTTACTTTTCCAGTATTATAATTACCAATAAATGAAATAGATACTGTACCATTCATTTGAGCATTTTCAAAATCCCACCCACGTCCAATATAAACATTATTATCATAACCAACAAGAAAGTTGTAACCAATATCAGGTAGTTTTATAGAAGATAACTGATATTCTTGAATATTACGTATCAAAGTAGAACACACTTCTCTTGTTGTACAATTTTTACCAGCTGTATGACATATAACAACTATTTCAACTGGATGTTTAAGAGATGTTAATTGAAAGGATGGTGGATGACCTCCCCATTCTTTTTTTGATATAAATTGACCATTCTCCGAATTTATTTCTTCATTTTTAGATAATGTCGAAAATGAACTTAAATCTCTAGAGTCTGTTTCATATTTGACATTTACAAAGAAGTATATTAAAAGAATAACAACAATACTTAATAACACTGCAAAAGAAAGTGTGATAATATGCCAATATTTCTTTATTTTTGGAATGGAAACAGGATGATCCCATGATTTAGAAGCAGGCACATGATTTTCATTGTTGAGAAGTCTCGCTGGAAACAAATAAATATTAATTAATTTATGCATAAAGTAATTATTGATGTTAAGGTAATTGTTTGTAAATTAGTAATACATATTACTTAATATTCTCAATAAATGCAGCTTTCATACAAATATTTTAAAATGTAATAATGATTTTAAATATCATACTTCATTAAAATGAATAAATTGTATCTGTGTACTATAAAATACTTTGTATTTGTATACATTAAACTCATATTTTTTTTAAAATACAGTTATTCAAGAAACTGTTAAGCATATATTTTAAATTTTGGAAAAGAATAATAAATAAATTGTATATTTCATTTCATTTTTATAAATATTATTGCAGTATAAAAATATCAGTTTTTTTGAAAATGAAGTGTTTATAATCCTCAATAAATATTAAAATTTTACAAGTTGAAACATGTTTATATTGTTAAATTACTGTAATTTTATGAGTATAAATAACTACTATGAGAATAATATTCAATATTTATACATGTATGCATATATGTAAATGTACATATATGTATGTATATATATATATATATATATATATATATATATATATATATATATATATATATATATATATATATATATATATATATATATATATATATATATATATTCAATAATAAATTATTACTAAAATTTAATTATTTTTACTTATTCATATTGTGAAGTGTAATTATGACATTAATAAATGTATTTCTTCAAAAACAAATATGAATATAATATATAATGATAAGTATTTATAAAATTTCAATAAATTTGCAAACTACTTAAAAACATAATTTTCAATAACATTTTAACGGAAATTCCAACTTGTATGATAAAATAAAACATTAGATGAAAAATAAAGTACAATTACTCTGATCTGATGACCTGAGACAATGCCTGATAAATAGTTTTCGAAGAATATATAGTAAAATAGCAATAACAATATTCGTAAATTGCTGGAATGTATTTATTTATAGTTTTCCTTTTTTGAAAGAATATTTGATACTAATAATTTATATCATTCATATTTTAGTATTTGTTTATGAGAATACTAAAAAATTATAATTTCAAAATTATTTTATAATTCAAAGTATAGATGTACTTTATAAATGTTATCTTATAACATGTTCGGTTAGAATAATCGCTTATTTTTAAAATTAACTTTGCGGTTTATTCTACTGAAACCGTAAATTATCTTTTTTTATCCAGTTAAAGCACATTTATAAATATTAATAATATATTTTGACCACTGTGAATTTCAAAGTATTCATTTATAAGTTCGTTGTTTAAGTAATTTGTTATTGTAAATACTTTTTTATATATAATATGAATGCTCTCAGTTATGCATGAAGAAAAAACATTTTCAAATATTTTTACATATAGCAATTAATACTGTGATTAAAACTGTATATCTGCAATAATATATTAATTCTATTTAATATAATAATAATGGAAACGAATTTAGAACTTATGTGGCCAAATGATTTTCTTGTCTTTAATTTATATTATAATAATAATCATTTAAGCTAACTACAATAATAACAGAAGAACTATAATATTATAATGTATGGAAAAAATAATATATATATGAATATACAAAAATATTTCGATCTATATTATTATCGAAGAAAACTTATCAAAACCTTTGACCACATTGATTATTTATTTAGTTACAATATTTTAATTCCGAGTAATATTAAAAAAAATACGTACACAAAATATGCTATAAAATATGTTCATTTTTATATAATGATAAGATAGGTAAATAATTAAATCTATAAGGGTCTACAAAAACACACACACACATATACTATATATATATATATAAATATTTGAAATACATCGGAAAACTTAAAATTAAATATAAATCACGGAATATAAAAATAATATTTAATATATTTTTTGCTCGAAAAACTGAAATAACTGAATAAAAATCGAAACACGTGCTGTATACTTTATATATGATTATTTACTTTAGATATATTCAATGACATGCAGGAAATAAATTAGGGATTCTCCTTATAGTGAAAACATTAAATTAAAAGCTTGTTAACAATACAAAGATTTAGATTGAATTTATTATAAATTCGTACATTTGCAATTGATATTATTAAAAAAAGTAACTGAAAGCAGTTGTAGTTGATGTAAAAAAAATAGATAATAATCTATAATGGGTTTTTATTACCATTGACTGATTATACTAATTATTATTTCATTGTCATTATTGTTTACATCATACACACACAATATATATATATATATATATATATATATATATATATATATATATACATATATATATATATATATATATATATATATATCTCCCTTCCGCCTTATATCTTTTGAATATATATATATATATATATATAAACATATATAGCGGAATATATATATATATATATATATATATATATATATATATATATATATATATATATATATATATATATATATATATATGTATATATATATGTGTGTGTGTGTGTCATCATCATCATCAAGTAAACAATGGCATAAATTGTAAATCATCTTTAATAAAATATATATTATTAACTGGAAAACACCATTACTAAAGTAATGACAAAGAAATATATAGTAATATTTTATAGCCATTTTTTGAATTTATATACATATATATGTGTGTGTGTGTGAATAATTTACATATTTCAGAATTCATATCATATAAAATAATATTCAAGATAATGCACATTTATTATAAAAAAATATTTTTAATTAATATTTATTATGTTACCATTGATGTGTTATATGTGAATAATTCTACACTTACTTAATTAAATCGTGCAAAATTATAAAAAACGACAATAACTGTTTACCTTTAACGCGATGTCTCGAATTGATGCGTATTAATTTCATAATATTAACATTTTATTGTAAGGTATCTGTTTTAGTCTTTCAATTACACTGACACAAGTTAAAGTACTACAATGTCTGTTATAATGACAATTCTAGTCAGTAAATATTAACAAGGTGCAATTTAACAAATTAGTCAAGAATACCATAATGATGAACGCGATCTAGGACGGTCGTTACGAATGATCTTATCCATATTAATAGGTGTAGGTGTATCATGTAAACAAATATGTATTGACCATGCGTGTTTCGTCATATAACACGATTAAAATAATAATTTTGATCACTTACGTGGTTCTGCATATCTAATTGTAGGACTTCCATTACTATCGGAAGAAAAGAAAGGTACACCTTGTGTAAATACTGGACTGTTTGTACTACAAAGTGGTTTTACTGAATTTTGATAAATAATAACTTGTCCATTAAAATTTGTTACAGGTCCAACTATAACATCACTAGAATTTTCGATATTAATACCACTTATTTGTTGTTCTGAGAAATCTAACTGTAATGAAGAATTAAATTCACTTTTTTCCTCGTCCGAATCTTCATTGTCTATATTACTATTATCACAAATTAATTCAGACGATATTCTTTTCACAATTTGCTTCTGATTTTCTTCATTTTCATTATTGTTTGCTGGGTCGCCCTTTATAATGGGCACCATTATGCTTGCATTCACATTATATAGTTTATCTATCAACTGTTGCTAATCATTTGCGAAATATAAATGTATAGTGAATAAACCAGCCTGTACGTTTTTTCCCAATGAACTGTTTCGTCAAACAGAACAAGGACATAAAATTATCTCTAAAGACGGTTTCAGTCTAAACAGTTAACGCTCATACATACATGTGCAAAAAGAGAATATTACAGATAAGATTTAATTATAGAATATGAGAATATTTTTACAAATTCTTGTTTTATATTATCTTATACTTACTCTGCACCTTATTTTAATATAATCTATTATTAAAAAAACCTAAAAAGCTTTAAAGAAAAAATGTTAATATTTGTACATATTATTTTTGTTCACAGATTATTTATAATTACTATACATTTAAATATATTCTGATTAAAAATAATGCAAATATTTTTTTTCAATATACATAAACTGTACAAAATTCAATAATTGTATTTAAGACTATAACACAAAAATAGATAGAATAATTATTTAAATTATACAAAATATTATGACGAAAGAAAGAAACATTATTAAATATTAGGAAATATTTTTTATTTTCAAAAAACATTAAATATTACAATTTTAATATATATATATATATATATATATATATATATATATATATATATATATTTATATGTATATGTGTTTTTATATTTATATGTGTAAATATATGAATACATATATATGTATAAAAATACTACTAAATATGTTTTTTATTATTGAAAAACCTTGAAAACATAGTAAATAATGAATTTTCTTCATTATTTCAAGCAGAAATTATTGTTTGTACATGTAAATTTATGGTAGTTATTTAAACAATTGTTGTCAAGTAGTAAATACCTATTTATAAATATTCTATCAATCAAAAAGTGAATAGGAATAGTTTATAATATAGTTAAATAAGTTTGTATACTAAAAATATACAAATAATTTTTTTGTGATTTTAAAAACTATATATGCAGATTTTGTTTAGAGCATTATTATTATTATTATTTTTAAAAAAAATCTTTATTCAGTAATAGTCGAATACTAAAAATATTTTCTAAAAATAATAATAAAAATATTTCTAAAGTTTATACCTGAGTTACATGATTAATAACTTTTAGAAGCGTTTTAAAAATTGTTAAAGAAAATGGGTTTGAATACAAATAAGTAGGGGGACTGTTAAAATACCTTTGTGTATATATATATATATATATATATATATATATAAATTAAATTAATTTCTTTTTTCATATAATAATATAGAAATACATATTTAATTATTAATTACGGTATTCTTATGCAACTAAAAAATTGCATACTACTATACAAAACAAGTTGCAATGCATAGTAATTAAGTTAAGCAACAAACCATTTGTATATGTAAGAGGTTATTTGAAAGAAAATTTAGAAGGCAGATATAATTGTTTTTGAAGTTAGAAGATCTCAAGAGTAATATTAAATAAATGAGTATTTTAACACTTCAGTTAGGTCAGTGTGGAAATCAGATCGGACATACATTTTTTACTTATTTGTATAATGACATAACGAGAGAAACAAAATTCGATGGAACCAAAAAAAATGACGAATATGTTTTTGAAGCTAAAGATCGTTGGTTTCGTGAAAAAGCCAAAGAACGATTAGTTGCTCGTACAATTCTTATAGATACCGAAGAGAAAGTTGTTCAGTCCATTCAACAAAATACAAATAATTATGAATATAATAATTATTTAATTCAATCTGGAGGAGGAGGTGCTGGAAATAATTGGGCTTGTGGTTATAGAGAAATTGGTAAGAATTTAGTGAAACAAATTTTAGAAAATATAAGACGTGAACTTGAATATTGTGATAGTATATCTGGTATATTATGTCTTTTAAGTTCCTCAGGTGGGACAGGATCAGGTGTTGGTAGTAAAGTTTTAGAAAAAGTACGAGATGCATACAGTACAAAAACAATTGTGTCTTCAATAATTTTACCATATTCAAATGGTGAAATAGTAACACAATCTTATAATACTGTATTAACGTTATCAAAGCTTTATGATATTGTTGATATGTGTATTTTATTTCAAAATGATCAATTGCAACAAATGGCTGAAAAGTTAGTAAATGTTCAGGATTTTCAGTTTAAAGACTGCAATGACTTAATTGTCAAAAAATTAGCTGGTGTTTTTCAACCTGCAGAAAATTTGAAAATAACTGATATTACAGATCATTTAGTTACTCACCCTTCATATAAATTTGTGAATATTAAAAGTTCTCCGCATATTGCAAAAAATCTCGTTCATTATGAAACTTTACCTACGTGGTCTGCATTAATGGCACATGCAAAACAGATGTTACGATCGTCTACAAATTTTGATTGGGAAATTAAATATGCACCGACAAATTATAAAACAAAATTTGATTACTCTGTTTCATTAAGTAATATGCTGATTACACGAGGAAAAATTGATGGAGAGTATATAAAGACTGACATGTTACGAGAAAGTGATATTTATGCAAATTGGATTCCAACTGAAATGAGATTTCAACATAAACATCAAAATCGAAAATTATATGACTTAAATAATTTTTTCACATTACTTACAAATAATAGTTCTATACATCGCCAAATTGAAGGAATTGTAAATTATGCTTGGAATATGTATTCATATAATGCTAATATTCATCAGTATGCCAAATTTGGAGTTTATAAAGAAGATTTTTTAAATTCCTTTGGAAAAATGGAAACAGTTATTAAAAAGTATAAAGATTTATCTTTACCATAAAACAATAAAGCTTAGCATATATATCCATCTATATTCATCTATCCATTCATATATATATATATATATATATATTATATATATATATATATATATATATATATATATATATATATATTATATATATATATGCATATCCATACCCATATACATATACATTTTTGTATATGTATGTATGTATAGAAAAATGCAGATAGAAATATATGTATACAATTTAATATTACTGTATTATTTACATTAAATTATATATATATATATATATACACGTATATGTTCCTAATATACAATGTGATAATAATTTTTTTTTATATAAAGAGATTAATAAAATATTAGGAAGAAGTTTATGAAATTTGGGCAAATATTCAATAAATTTTTTACAATAAATGTTTTCTAAGAGTTTTTTTTTATTAAAAATGTTATTTATGTATGTGTTTTGCATATTTTTATATTATAGAAAAATATATTCATGTATATAAAAACATTGTGTTATTAGATTATACCTTTATTTAGTTTTGATATGGGTTATAAAAACAATTATTTACATGATATTATATATATTTGTAAAATTGAAATTACAATTCAACATTTGTATGGAAATTCATTTTGAATTACAAGAAAATAAGTCTTAAACAGAGGTAACAGAGATAGCAGTCTTTGATGTATTTACAGTGCTTTATCACAGTCAACAGAAAAATATTGTATATAAATGTTCATGAAACAGTTTTTCTTTGTCCAAAACAGTTACATTTAGATGTGTTTTATATGTATTGTTTTTAAGTTTGAAATGTTTGTGATTTAAATAGTAATTTTAGGAAATGTTTCTTAAGTTTTACTAGTAAGTTTATTATTTCAAAATAGTGCATATTTTTATTTTATTCAATGTTTATTCTATGTGAAGATAAAAAGGATGTCAAATATCATTTTTACTTTTTATATATACAAAACAGGTATCAGTACAATCAAAAGAAGTAATACAATACTGCACCATTTTTATTTAAAAAATTGCTTAAGATTCTTATAAAATTAATGAGCAATGATTTTTTTCAAGATAGTTAATGTTATTGCATTATTATTAATGAAACATTTATTATTTTCAGTTATTTTTTTTAGATGGAACATAAAATGATATTTTTTAATGGACGATTTAGAAAAGTTAGTGTAGACACTGAGAAACACTTTACTAAGCTATTTTAGAACACCGCAAGGTTTGAAGCTCTTCCTGTTTTAATAATAGTCTTCCTGCTTTAATAAAGCTTTCTGTGTTTTTTTCCATAAGCCTGAAGTCAGCTTGTTATCCATATATCATCTCTTCTTTCTTGAACGATTTTTTTCTTAATTTATATTAACTCCTTCAGAAGATTTATTGGACGGTGCAATAACTGCTTTACTTTGTTTTTATATTAATAGTATAAAATATCAAAGACATAATTACTATAAATAATAGATTTTCATCATAATAAGGAGAAATATTTTTTTCATTTTCATTACTTCTGCGATGGAGACAGGATAATTCCACAAGTTGGAAGTTGTCTTCTAGTTGTTTTCATAATTGGCGATTCAGACTAAATAAAACATATGAAATTATTAATCAGTTAAATAATATATGTATATATAAGTGTACAAATATGTACATAAATGTAAATTTTTTAAACTTAATGTAAAAATATGGACCAATATAATAGAATAACATCAATTTTGGTATTGATAAACATGAAATTTATATTACATTTCAAAATTAAGCATCTAAGAGTTTTGCAAAAATAAAAAATAAATATCCCTTACATGTAAATCTTTAATAAATAATTTTTGCAAGACTGTGCCCATATTTTTTGATAAAGAGTAATAAAATATGAAAGATGCAAGTAAATATAACATTGAGTTTGAATTTAACAAATGTTTTGTACATATACATTCACATTGAGAATGCAAAGTAATAAAAATATTGAAATCATATTGGATAACGAAATATGTAAAGTATACAAATACTTTTACTTGCTTTATATATTGCTTTTTTGCTTTATATATATATATATATATATATATATATATATATATATATATATATATATATATATATATATATATATATATATATGTATACCTGTATATAAAAAATAAAATATAAAGGTATTTCTAATAAATATGAAAAATTGATTACTGTTTAATATTATATAAATATGATTTTTGAAAAATATTAAATCTAATTATTCTCAAAAATATGTATAATAATTAAGTAATTAAGAACATGTATAAGTATCCAATATAAACGTAATTTATTGTTTATAAAAATACGTTTTTTTGAACAACTCGAAAATTATTTATCTGTTTAATTAAAATAATTATTTGAATATATTTCAAATAAATATATAAAAATTGATGAGATTATTTCGATATTTTTACTTTTTATAATTAAATTTATAATTATTAAGCGTTATATACAATTACAATATACATGCGATAAAATTACATTTATTTTACCATAGATGACAACAGATTGAGTTTCCAGAAAATAGCAACAGAAAATTATATACTTACGTTTTTATAGGAAGAAATAAGTTTTATGAAATTGAGCAAAGCTACGGGAAAATATAATGAGTAAAATATGTCATCTACAAATTGATATTAGGAAAAAATAGAGAAGGTACATATGATATGTGTTATAAGCAAAGGTATTTTTGAACATGAAGGAAAATACGATAAGTGTGTATATATATATATATATATATATATATATATATATATATATATATATATATATATATATATATATATATATATATATATATATATATATATATATATATATAATTTAACATTATATTCACTATTTGATTGTATTTAATTGTTTTTTTGTGGCGAATTTAGCCAGAAAGTCTAATGGGGAAAAAAAATTAAAGTACATGAAATATACATATGCACAATTATGTATTTATGTAGGCATGTACTGATAATGAGTGAAGTTTTTTTTTTAATAAGTAAAAGTTTTTAAATTATATAAATAATAATTGATCTCAAATAATCTTAGGAAAATAGTTATTATCCCCTCTCAACTGTTTGCGTTTATGAATAATTTAATTTGTAGGTCGAATAGTAATTTCAAGACATTTGTGAAATATAGAATTAATAAACATTTTAAAAAGTTAATGAATTTGTTTCAATGCTAATAATAAGTATTTATAAACAAAAAAAAAAAAATAAAGTTATTTCTAAAAATTCGTAGATATCGTATTTTTTGCGTGTTTATAAATTGGAGTTTAAGCAAAAATTAATAACTTTTTTCTATTCCTTTAGTAAAAGACCAATCAAAATTACTTTTTCAAATAAATTTAGTAACTAATTTTAAAACACTTATAAATAAATTATTTTAATTTAGTAGCGGTAAATATATTCCAAAATTTTGTATTTTATACATACTACACATGTATATATATATATATATATATATATATATATATATATATATATATATATATAATACTTTTGAATTTTTGTACTGTTTTAATTAGAAAAAATGTAATGAAAACTTATTCACTTAATTACAAACATGCAAACATTGTTTGATACGAAATATTTAACACAGACAATGAAATTTCTTAAAAATAATAATGAAAAAATATTGTAAGATAAGTAATTGCTAACATTAATGATATATATATATATATATATATATATATATATATATATATATATATATATATATATATATATATATATATATATATATATATATATATATATATATATATATATATATATATAGAATAAATTAAAACATTTATATATTTAAACATGATGCTAAAAAGTATAATGAAAAATAATTGTATTTTATAATAATTTAAAAATTGAATATTGTGTTCTTAGTGTTATAACAGTTAAAGAAATATTTGTACATATATATGAAAACACTTTATACTGCACAACATCCATTTACATGAATTTGCAATACAGCGAAAAAAGAACACTGAAAATGAAATCGCTAAATTTTCAAATCAAACTTTACAAAAAGCGTTAATAATTTATTACCTTTAATGCGATGACGTGAGTTTACATGTATTGATTTTATATTACACTTTATATGTAGCTTTTGTTTGTAATAATTTATGAACTGATGTAGATGAACAAAACATAACGACGTTTTCTATTGAAGATTATATATTGTTAATAATGTCAAGAATTAACACGGGATTATTTTGTTGTGATGGTGACAATTTCAATGACTTTTCTTTGAAAATATTTCACCAATTATCGTTTTTGTATTAACATCGTTTTCTATAAAGGAGTAAATAAAATAATAGAAATCTTTTTCAGGTATTTGAGTACATTTTTTTAATAAAAAAATGTTTTAAAATAAACATTTGTATATTAATTTTGGTTTGATTTTCGTGTACTTTTAATTTTTTTATAAAATACGAATAATTTATTAGTGAATAGTATATATATATATATATATATATATATATATATATATATATATATATATATATATATGTATGTGCAAATATATAATATTGTACACCAATACGTCATAGACGTATTAGTATATGACTAAATGTTTATATTGTAATTTAAATTTGACAATAGTATATTGTCCTTTGAAGATAAATATTTTTTTGTAGATGTTATCATACAATTAACATTTTTTAATTTGTTTCCTTAATTATGATTTATCAAAAGTTTATGAATAGTACTTTATATCGAATTTAGGTATTGATTAAATATGGTATTTTTATTTTAAATTATAAAATTGAAATTAAATAAAAAATAAACAGTGAATAGATATATTTTTTTATATGTAAAATATTTGTTATTTGTTTTTAATATTTTAATTTGTTAATTAAACTATTTGGTAACTATAATTATTGTATATGATTTAAAATATGTCGCAAGCAATGGTGTTTTAAGACAAAATATAAGTATTTGTCATCTTCAAGTGTAAAAAAATTCAGTATAAGGATATAAAATTGTAAGAAAAAGTTGTATATTTTAGAAAGGTAATAAATACAACTAGGATTTTAATTTAGTAAAGAAAATAATTATATTTTCAAACAGTTTAATATATAATATGTATAAATTATAATCACTAAATATAGAGCCCAAAGAGTGTTTTAAATGAGGTAGAGAAAGAAAATTGTGTTATATGATATTCAACACTTCGTTTAACTTATAACAAGAATGAGATAAAATCACGACAGAAAATTATTTAAAATTTGTTAATTCAGTGAATAGGCTTTTGCAGTAATTAAATTAAAAATTACGCAAACTTTTATGGAAAACTTAAACATAATTTAATAAGATATACATTTTTTTCGTTCTTTTTGTTTTTTAGTTAAAGGAATTATTTTTGAATTATTATGTAAATATTTTAAATTTTTATGTTTCTATGCATGATCTGTAGATAATATTTATAAGAATATTAGGCAAAAATAAAATAACAGGTTTATTAATTATTAAAATCGTATCACAATGTTATTTGATCTTTAATAAAATATTTTAATGAACGAATTATTCTTTATAAATTATATAACATTTCTAATAATAAAAAAATACAATAATTAAAAATAATATGAATTATTTTTAATTTAATTAATTAATGTATGTGTTTTATTTCAGTATACTTTTTTATGTTAATTTAAATATATTAAATCTAATTATGTTGAAAAATATAATTATAAATTGTTTATATTTTGTTAATTAAATTTTTGTTATTATACCACAATAATTTATAAAATGTAAATTATTGCCCTTTAATAACATTTAAAAAAATATTTTTTACAAAATTGGAAAGTAATTTAATTAAGTATTATTAAATAAAATGAAACTTGTTGATTTCAGAGTAATTTATAATTTCATAAGCAAATTTTGTATCAAAAATAAGTTTTTTATTGAAATCAAAACACAGATAGTAAATAAAAAGTAATTATATATAGTTTTTTTCTTATTATATATATATATATATATATATATATATATATATATATATATATATATATATAAAGAGATATATTTATAAATTTAATTTTTGAAATCTTCATTACGCTCTGAATGTATATTTGTTGTATTAAAAAATTCTTTTTCATTTAATCCGTAAAATTAAACATTCGAAAAAATCATATAATTGAATGTATCAACATCAACAGAAAAAACTCTATTGATGAATATAATTTGATAATAGATGTGCTGTAAATAAAATCTATAAAAAGAAATTATTTTTTTGTTGCAGTGGTTTTGTTTTTGAGTAAGTGCAAAGGTGTAAGAGACTGACATGTTTTTATGTGAATTTGTATATCATTTTTTAATGTTTTATGATTACCCGCTTCAATAATTCCACACATATACAAACGATTCCGTAGATAACATTAAAATACCACAATATTATTATTACAACTGATGTAAAGATAATATATGACATACATATATGGACACGAATAACTTACGTTTATGACTTATATTTAATTAATTGATGATGTGTACTCAGTACTGTAGTCGTGCTATACGATATATTATTATCAATATTATTATTTATTCACAATTAAATAATTTGAATTTAACAGTTGGGTTTTCAATAGAATTACACTAATTGAAAATCTAAAATCGAACCCGCGACATTAGATGATAGTTATTATTACGCATTTTTGAATATGTAGAGAGAAAAAACCGAACTGTCAAATTTTTATTATTACATTTAAAATTTTATTTTTTAACAATGTTATTAAGACTTTTACATTGAAGATTTATGCCGAATATAACTTTTAAGAAGGCAGAGACATTTATAATATATTAACAACAAATATTTTTTATAACAATTTATTATTGAAAATAAAACTATGCATCTAAGTTTATTTCCCAAACATTATTCATTATATTTTGTGAAATACTGTGCAATTATTGCGGATTTATTTACTTGTATTAAACGGTTATTTATTTCAGAGTAAATTTAAAGAGTCCCTTCATTATACGTAGAGTACTATTTTCTATCAAATATTCATATAAAATAGAATATTATTGAAAAAAATTGAATCTAATTGAATAGTTAAATCAACCAATTTACAGTTTATAATTATAAAATAAGTTTAGGTTTTTCAAAGGATGTACTTTTTACATGTACATTTAACTATTCTATTTATATATAAACATTACGAATATAATAGACGAATAACAAATACTTACAAATCTACTACAAACTTTAATGACTCTATACAAAATTGACAGTTATAATAAATCACATAATTGAAATACTAGACTAGTCATAAATAAAATGTTGTATTTTAAGTAAATTTTCGGTTTATATATATATATATATATATATATATATATATATATATATATATATATATATATACATATATGATTTTAAAAGGTAAATATTTTGTAATATTTACAAAAATAATTTTAATGATACATTGAGAATAAAATTTACATGGAATGGTAAATAAATAAATGTTTTCAATGAAACATTATCTTATAATAATATATAATCTATTTGGTTTTAGTTGTGAAGTTAGTTCAAAAGGATTTAGTAAAAAAGTAGTTACAGAATTTGTAGGTTCAAAATTATTTTTTTAAAGTTTTAAAACAGAATAAACTTTTAAAATTTTAAAGACTAATAAGCATGAAGTTTAGTATTTTATAAGAATAGTTGAAAAGTTCAGAGTTCTTTCAAGAATTTTGATGACAAATCTTCTTAATGAATAGTATAGAACTAAATTAAAATTTTTTTTTCAAGATTAGTTGGTTATTTTATAGTTTTATGTATAATATATGTGTGTATATATACAAAGAAATTGACAAAGAGAGATGCTATAATGGAGAAGATGCAGAAAGTTCTTGTTCATCATATGACCATAATAATTTTTGTAAATAGTTGAAATTGTAAAATGTTCATAATATAATTTACCACTGTTACTAATTCATTTTTATAAATTAATCACTACCCTAAATTCATAAGAATTTAGTAAATTGTTTAGTAATCTGAAAATATTTATTCATTGTTTTTGCAAATTTCGATGCCGATACATCATTTTGAAAAAGAGATACATAAAATCTGTAAAAGTACATAAAATAGATTTTTTATATCTGAGCCCTAAAGATGATGGAATCGTATTGAAATGTACAAAAAGTGATTACTAAACATTTAAATAAAATTGTCTAAAATTGAGGCAGTGAACTATTGGATAAAAAGAAAAATTGTGAGTCATTAGGTTTAGAGAAATGCTAAGAGTTATACATTTTTAGAAAAATTTGTAAAAATTTATTAAGAAATAGAAAAGTGATACTTAAGTTCCGATTTGAAATTTTAAGGAAAGTATAAATGGAGAGATTAATTATGTAAACATCTATTTTTTGCAGTTTTAGTGTGCTAGGTGATTTAAATAATTTGAATTTTTGTGCAGAATGAATATTATATTTTAATGAGGAATGACAGATTTTAGCGAGGAATGAATGTTGTAAAAATGAAGAAAGTGTTATTTTAATATGCATTTTTATGTGAATTATTGCTTAGGAAATATTCAATGATTTAACGATTGAAACTTGAATGATTACTAAAATTTATGAAAGTACAAACTTTGATAATAGTGCTTTCAGTATGAAGAGACCCTTTGACTTTACCTGAAAATATATTTTTGTTATATTCGGCAAATATTTTTTATATGGCAATTTTAAATTGATAGAACACGACTTATAGTGAAAATTGATATAGCAAGAAATAGTTTTCGAACGTTTCGTGCAAGTATATTTAATAGAAACGACTTAAGGATTGTCATACGACGAACATTAATAAAGACATTTTTAATATAACATTTGTAATGTAGCCCCGATATTAAACATTCTTTGTTGTTATAAAGAGTGAAAGTTTTTTCAATTAGTATATTTTAAATGGGAAGTGGGCTTTTCTTGAAACATTGAGCAAATAGCACAACCATTGGAAGAAAATAATGAAGCAACTTAAATTAGCTCATAAATGTAATGATTGGTGTTTTCAACATCGTCACATCGAAGACGAGTAATTATATATATTTATTTCTTAATCAATAAATTATTGAGTTTTAAATAAATTTGAATATAATTATATTTCAAAATTTTAAATTCTTATGATATATAATTATATAATTTTACAATATGAAAAATATGTATTTTTTTAATTATAGTAAACGTTCAAAAGACGATTGTCGAGGATTATTATATACAAGGCGAAGGATATGATTCAAGACATGATTATATTTTTAACACGTGTGCAAGAAACACGTGTAACACTGGTTGAAAACAATATATAAATTATAAGAAAACTGCATTCATTTAAGTTATCCATTCTACACACATTATTTTTCAGTTAATAATTGAATAAACAAGTATTATTACAAAACATAATTCAGAATAAATTCATAAAAATGTTTTATTATTTTATGTTTCATAGTTACCGCACGTACTGTATCTAATCCTAATTCACTACTAAACCTACTTTAGTTACTATTGTATTGTGTTGACTGCTTTTTTTATAAAATAATATAGCAAGATATAAAGATATATTTCTCTCTTTCTCTCTTTCTATATATATATATATATATATATATATATATATAGCAATCTAAAATGAATGAACACCATGTATAAATACATTATAATTAGTACTTAAGTACGTTTGAAATTAAATTTAACTATTAATTAGTAATATTTGTTATTTATCGTGAATTACTAATTATATAGCATTAATCAGTTTTTAGACATATTTTTCATTTAAATTGACATGCTTTAACTTGAAATTGATAAAAAAAAATATTTTCTTATTATCTTTAATGTAAACATTTCGAAAATTTATAAAAATATATCCTTTATAATATATTTCGAATTGCAAAAAAATGATATGAAACATATAAATTTATTTTCATTGTTATTGTATTTTATACCGATGTAAAATAAATAAAAAAATGTGTTTATTTTTTCTTCAGAGTATAGATAATGTTAATTCATTAAATAATCATATAAGAATCAACGCCATAATTCTTTTTTTTAAAAAATATTGATTAATTTGAAACTCCTGTGAGTGTTTTAATTTTAATGTCATCATTTTTCACCATAACTGAGTTATTACCGGATTTTTAATAGAATCTTAGATTTTCTGTTTGTGCATTTTGAAGTTGAGAGAATAGTAATAAAAATATGTAATGTCTATTAAAATATATAATTATTAATTGTTTCATATTTGTATAAAAAACTGTGGTTCTTTTGTGATTTAATTTTTTTTAAAAACAATTTTACCAGACTAACGTTTATGGAAGAAATAAGTTCATTTTTAATATCTGATAAAAGCAGTGGCAAAATTGTCAGTATATTATTAAACATTCAATAAATTAAAAAAGTTGATATAAACATATTTAGAGATGTGTTTAATATTCGGTAGTATATTTATTTAGATTAATTAATTAGTTTAGATCATATATATATATATATATATATATATATATATATATATATATATATAAATATATGTGTGCTATTGTGTGTAGAACTAGATAAATTAAATGTAATTGCTCAAAATAAAACATTAGTTATATATACATACTTATATATACATATGCACATATACATACATACATATATATATATATATATATATATATATATATATATATATATATATATATATATAAATGCACTTATAAAGTGTTTCTATTTTAAATTGGTGTATAATACATTAGTAATATTATGTTTTTCAGCTTTTTTAGAAAATAAAATAAAAGTTAATTTCTTAGTTATTGTTGATATACAAGTATATATTTTTAAATTCATTAAAAAAGTAATAAGTACATACCTTATGGCGCTATATGTTGATATGCATATATATATATATATATATATATATATATATATATATATATATTTTTTAAGTGTGATAGAAATTTAAATTGATTCCAATTTAAATTTTTATCATTCTTAATAAACATATATATATATATATATATATATATATATATATATATATATATATGTATATGTATATGTATATGTATATGTATGTATATAAGTATGTATTTGTATATATAACTTATTAATTTCAAAATATTAGTAAGGAATATTTAATTGATCTCAATCACGTCATTGCTGCAACCCTGATGTATAAGCACTGTTCCTTTTTATGACAGTGCCTACCTTGATTGTCACACGATGTCCTTATTACTGTCCATAATTATACGTCATAAAAAGAAATCCAAATAAAATTGTAATAAAATACTATTCACTAATAATAAAATAATAATATCACTTGCGACGTATAATTCAGAGTCTGTTTTTACATTCAATCTCGCCCGGCGAACAAAGAGTACTGGAACATTAATAAATTGATTAGTGATTAAAATTTGTGTTGTTACTGGTCTGCGTATACTTCAGACAGCCCCCGCAGATGAATGATCCATGAAAATTGGTGCCGGCGTGACATGGCAATCAGGCGGTAACATGAACGATTTACATGTTGAGAATGTTTATTATATTTGTTTTCAAAGCCGAAATCGATAAAAGGATAGTTGACTTACTACAGGTTTTATATATATATATATATATATATATATATATATATATATATATATATATATTAGGTTGTTTACAAAAAGTTATCATATAAAAAACATTGATAGTATTAAGATCTAAATATTTTAGGGACAAATATTACTACAGAAAATATTTACTAAAAGTACAACTTAAGGGGACAAATTTTACAAATAATCTAAACTACATTGATATGATTATGGATATTTACATTAAAATCTACTAAACAATTAAATTTATTTGAAGAAAGAGATCAATTTCGTCTTCGAAAATTATAATATTTGCCAAAATATGTTTTAATCTTGCAAAATATTCAAATATGTTCTACACATAATTATGATTATCATATTAAAATACTTTATTATACAATAAATTGATATTAAATAATATTTATAGATATATTTTGATTATTAGAAAATTTGTTATATAGAACATATTTCAATAGTTAATTGTTTATTGCAAAATATTTTTCTATATTTGAATTATTAAATATGAATTATGTATTTGATAGGATCATATTAACATAAAAAATAATGATTTATTTAATTTTTAAGAACATTTTGAATATTTTTAATTTTTGTTTCTAACGAATCAAAGAAAACTGAAGAAATTCAAGATGCAATTATAATTTCATATTAAATTATATTTTATACAATTGTAATAAACTCAAAAATCAAGCATATTTTATAATTCATATTTTTTTGGTGTAAAAAATATGGAAAAAATAATGGAAAATAATATACAATAGTATAGGCTGTTTAAATTTGTTAAATTTTTAGTACAGACTTTTGAATTTATTTCTCTCTTGTACCGATAATGATTTATTTTGATTTCATTGATTATTTGTATGTGTTGTTGTGATACAAAACCATTGCATTATACAGAATCGCAATGTGAATTAAGTAAGTTTATTGAAACAAATAGTAATTGTTCTTATTTTTAAATACTGATATATAATTTAGAAAATTGTAAAGATTGAAAAAAGGAGCTTCATCTCCGCCTTCTTAACAAAATACTAAGCTTACTACTGTTTGAAACGATTATGATATTACTACAATATTTGATTGAGGTTATAGTGTGAATTCACTATTACTTTATACAAAGAAACAACCGGCGAAAAAAGCAATTAGTTGAAGATTTTCAACATGAGCAACAGGAAGAAAAAGAAATTATACAGAAAACGTCAACAAGTTTATATCGGATTCTCGTGTAAAGAAAAAACTATATATTCATTTTATATATATATCTTAAGACTTCTACATTATATTTTGAATTTTTAGGTTTTGTTGTAAGTTTAGATAATTGTGATATATAAAGAAAATTTAATCAACAACTGACTACTGTTTGTTTTATGTTTTGATTAAAGAAATGTGAATTCACTATTACTTTATTAAAAGCAATTATGTATTTATGTAAAGAAACTATATATTCATTTTATATATATATCTCAAGACTTCTACATTATATTTTGAATTTTTATTTTGTAAAATAGAAGAGTTAAAAGTTAATCGAAAAGTTTATTTTGATTAAAGAAATGTAACATAAATGAATATTTATGAAAAAACATACACAATTATTCCAAAATTTATTTACTGCATAGAAAAATTTATAAGTACGTAGATCATTTTTTTAAATATATATATATATATATATATATATATATATATATATATATAAATGAAATATATGATTTAAAATTTATAACGTTTATGTTATTTGAAATTTTATGTACATTTTCTTTAATATAAATATTAGCAAAAAGTGAACGTTGAAACTTATTAAATTTAAGTTTTTAAGTGAATTAAGGGTTTTTTGTTAGTTTTCTTTCGTTTCGTTATTTACATATCAATATGATCCTGACATCAAAATGTAAATCGTTCTTAATTATTTCATCACAAATCGTCTGTTTACCAAGAATCGCCACCAACTATATAGGAAAGAGATAGAAATATGTGTGTGGCCAAAGCAGGAATAAACGTGAGACTTCACAAAATACAAGAGTAATAATATAATAATGATGATATGTATATAATAAATATATATGTATTATATATATATGTATATATAGATAATAATGTACTCATACGTACGCGTTCAGTTAAATGTTATGTTCAAAGAAGGGCATTTCCTAACTGTGCTATAATTGTACGCACGGCCGTTGCTTGGACTCGGGTGCTGTGAAGATGTGGCAGATGCTGTGAGTCTTACCATGCCGGAGCCCAGTTGCTGTAGAAGTCCGGACCCTTGAGAGCTGCTCAAACAGGCCGATGGTCTCCGAGATCTGATACTCTGCATGCTGCTGCTCAGCAAGAACGGCACGCTGCTGCTCGTGTTCGGCATACTTCCGCCCTGTGCGTGCGCACACACACAAAATAAAAAAATATCGTTAGTGTGTCACATAAGGGTGAATAATTCCAACACGGATTCAGAACAACGATACACATTAGGTTTTTGTAGGGACGTACATAAACAGTTTTGTGCAGTTATTTGTTACTTTTTGGGGTACACTCAGAACAATAAAAGTAATTTTGAACGATATATCAAATTCAGATATATATTATATCGTTATTTTAAAACTTGCATTTTTACATGAATTTGATTGTTTATAATCTCTGTATTAAATGCTTTTTAATGTTAATAAGTTAGATATATAAATATTTTTGATAAAAAAATGTAGAAGCTATCATATTTCTTAGTTTTATCAACTTTCATAGACAGATTGTAAATTGAATGAAATCTATTGAATACAGCATTTAGAATATTGAGAACTAGATATTAACTTATATTTCACACTAAAAGAATTATATTTATGTAAAGCTCTAATTAAAAATAATTTTAATTTTTAGCTATTTAATTTTTTAATTTTTAATAAAAATATTTTAAACCAAAATATATTATATGATTATTCAACTTATTAACAAAATAAGCTTGTTAATACAAGACGATTTTTATTACATGAATATTTGGGTTATTATATTTTAGAATATTTCTATTTCAAGAATAATTGGATAAATTGGAAGTTGAGGATTAATAATAGAATTAAAGAATGATCAGTTAATATCCATTGTGTATAAGATAATACATAAGAGGATAAATAAAAACGCAATTATCCAATAAAATACAAATTTTTGTTAATGTCTAACTGTATATATTATAGTTTAAAAAAAATTTGGTAGCATAATTATATATATATGTACCGACTGGTAGCATAATGATAAGCATTACCGCTTATCATGCGGGTAGAATGCATTTGATACCCAGTCGGAGATTTCCTCATTTCCGAGGATTGAGAATGAGGTTGACAGCCTCATCTTGTAAAAACAACTGTCAAGAAACTTTGACAAGAAAGGCTTTATTGAGCTGGCATTGTTAGAGAGGTCCTGGCTCTACATAAGAGTTTTAGTGTGATCTCTCTTTTTTAATCATATATATATATATATATATATATATATATATATATATATATATATATATATAATGTTTATAAAATGTTATATTTGATTATTAGGGTATAATTATGATATCCTCTACCTGAGTTGTACTTCATTTAAATTTAAATTGTAAAAGGAATTGTGTAATCAAAAAAATTAAATATTTTTTAATATTTAATTTTCATAGTATAAAAAAATATATTATATTTCCTATTTATTTTTTAATATAATTATTTAGATTTTTTTATGGTCAAATGCTTTATTGTTTAATTGCGTTTGTTATTGAATACATTAATATTTATATATATATATATATATATATATATATATATATATATATATATATATATATATAATAGAACAAAATATAAAGTTATATATAAAATCATAAATTAATAATTGATAACCATAAATGTAAACATATTTATGTAAAACTATAAATCTTATCCTAGAGTCGACAACAATATCATTAGAAATGATTTTAAGTAACAAAAATAAACTTGTAATGTGAAATTACTAAAAAAATTCTTTTATTATTGAGTAGAATTCTGTATTTCTACTAATAAATACATTTTAATTTTAAGGGTATAAAACCATATACAAAACCGTTGTATATATAATAGAAAGAGTAGTAATTTTCAGATGAGTATTATCAATATTTATATATTTATACATGTGTTATGTATGTATATGAGGTATAATAAATTTTGAGCAAAAAAGAAGAACAATTATAAATATTTAAATAGCTAGTAATTTTATATGACTAGTGAAATTTAATGATTTTCTTAATAATTAAATTTTATGAAAATTGAATTAAATAAATCTTAGAAAAAGTACACAAATTATTATTATATATTAAAATCGTGATTCAGTTAGTTTGGCTAATGACGAAACTTATTTATTATCAATTAAAATTAATTATTTAATATTTAGTATATAAATTAATTATTACTGGAGAAACATCATATTTGTAAGAAATTTATATTCAATTAATTCTGTATAACGTGAATAGTAATTTAATATTCATAATTACTATCTGAAAACTGCTTATAGAGATCAACGTTAATTTTATATTTTAACTATATGTACATATGTGTATATATTTATATATATATATATATATATATATATATATATATATATATATAGGAAAAAAAATATATAATTTTCCTTATAATATAGAAATAATTGAAAAAGAAAAAAAATCCTAATTATATTAAAATACGACAAAATATTTTTCAATTATTTACGGATAGAAAAAAAGTAATTTAATTTCAAAAGAAAGTAATTACAAGTTGTATAGCTTCTTATGCGTATCGTGAACTATCCGTGAAGGTATGACAAATATTAACGAACTCCTATTAAATAATATTATCTTATTAACTAAATATATACTTTTAATGTGTGTAATTTTGTTTATATATAGAAAATTTTCAGTTGGAAAATAAAATGAATTCGAAATTCGAAATATTATTTCTTGGAATATATTTATTTGATATTATATACTGCTTATTTTTTGAATAGAAAATAATTTTGTTTCATTGAATGAATTTATGATGATTGACAGCCATAGAGGAGTTATAGCATCTACTTGCTTTTGAATCCAATTTATATATTTTTTTGATTTATTTAAGTATTTTGTTTCCCATTTTAATAAAAACATGATGTACTTAAATTGTTGTCATTTTTTTTTGTTTCTATTGAAAATTCAATTTTATATATTTTGTATTTAAAACTATTTTTATTTAATTTAATGAAAATTAACTTATTACTATTTTTGAAATAAGAAAATATGATAAATTATATTTAAGTACTTTACATTATTATACAACTTTTCTAACTCTTTTATTTTGAAAAAGCATAATTTTTAATTTTAGATTAGAAACGCTTTCTTCATTAACATATCTCAAAGAATATTATTAAAAAAAAACTCGTAGATGTTATACGAGTATCTCAGTATAATCAATTGATATTCATAAGGACGGATTGTAGAAAGCGTTATTTTGACTCAAATGGCAATTTACAACGGTACGATTGATAAATATCGATAAGGTTATTTTCATTGTAGATAGGACTGAGTCGGTTCAAGGATAATACGTCGACACAATGTAGACATAATGCTCAATTGAACTTTCTTACAATTCAACGTTCAAATGTTACGAGATTGAGAGTCTGTATTACAGTCGGTAAAGGTTGTTAACTTTTGGCTATAATTTTATTTGAAGTTTGATTGAAGTTCAAACAAGTAAACGTATATAAAATCAATGAATAAAACGAAGAGTTTTCAACAATTAGAATAAAGAAGTTTCATTCTTTTAGAAATGTAATTTAAAAATAATTTATATCTTCAAAAGGCGTTAAACGAAACGTGTTTCTAAATATATATTGATAGAATATTTAAATATGGAAATTTATTCTTTCTGGTAAATATGCTATTGGAGATTCTATTCAGATATATTGTGAAATATTATAATGAGCCAATAAAAACTTTTGAATATTTTTTAACGAGACATAAATTAAAAAGTATTTGTTATAATATAATGAAAAGTACGGAAAGATTTTTAATAATTGTAAATGAAAATATAATTATAATAGAAATTTATAGTTTTCTTATACGAAAAGAAATATTTATTTATACTTTATGATTTTGTAGTAATAATATAATTTTTAATATTTATTTATTAAGTTATGAGCTATTTTAGTATATGTATTATAAACAAATAACTTAAAAAATATATATATTATAAGTTACTCTTAGAATAAAATATAAATAACTTGGCTCAAATTGAATTTGTAAACAATTAAGATTTTTGAAAAAAATATTGATATTATGTTTTTCATATTTTCTTACTATATTATCAACAAAGTATGGGTTGTAGATTTTTGAACTTAATTTTTAATGACTATAGGTAATTTAATTAATGGTTTTTATAGATCAACTTTGATTTTATGTATAAAAGTATAATAAATTGGAATGTAAAGTACTAAATAATTAATATATTTATAATAATTCAAAAAATGTTAATTAAAAATATCTTTAAAATAGTTTCCATAAATGTAAACAATGAGTACATAAATTAATTTTACAATTTAGCATTTTATATTATTATTAGAAGTAATTTAAAAGAATTTATAGGGAAAAGTGCTGAAAAAAATGAGAGGATGGTCATAAATAATTTATTTAAGGAGAGTTTTGAAAATAATGGATTTCACATCCTGTGAGAAAAAAAAATATTGGCTTTAGATAAGAGATTATCATTGCAGCGACAAATACTGTTTTTAGTGAATGATGATGATGATAAAAAGAAATTAAATAATTTTTTGAATTTAAAATGATAATATTTGTGTGTCAAATTAATATTAAAGATTCTTATTAAAAAAATATTTTTTATTATATATATAATCCATATAAATATAATAAAGTATAGAAGAATATTTAAATATGTTTGAATATTAAATGTGTGATATGGATGTATATAAAATATTAATATATAAAGTGGTTAGAAAGAAGATAAAAAATATAACAACAAATATAATAATTGAGTACTTACTATTTTTTAGTGAGATTCAATTTATAAAATGAAAATGTAAAAATAATTTATATAAAATTTGTATATTATTTATGAACTTTTTATTAATTAAATGAATAAAAATTAGATATTATTGGAAAACAAAATACTTAAATCATTTTTTGCATTTTTATATATAAAAGGCAAAATTAAATTATTTCTACTAGCTTGAATAATAATTCATTTTCGTGTCAAATGAAACAAAAAATTGCAAAAATATATATTAAAAAGCTACCAATTTTATTGATCCACCAAGCTTTTGAAAGCTATGATCGTAAATAAAATACATTAAACTTATTCATATATTTATGTGTTCTGTTTTTAATAAAAAAAAATTTGCTCACTACAACGTACAGAAAACATTAAAATACTCACTATCATGCTCCGTGCAAGCTGAATAGAGACAGAGCGACAATCAACACAACGCAAACATATGTTAGAAGCGGTTATGGTGATTAGGTTTGACGTCACAAATGAATGACGATGTATTTAAAAATATATCTTATTTTTCGTGCATTAATTATGATTTTCTTTTTAAAAAATCATTATTTTATTATGATATAGAATCAGAGACTCATGCCTACATGATATTTCTATCTAACTTTAAAATTATATTATTTAGAAATAGTTCAAAAGTAAGTAAAAAGAAAACAGTGATCTCTTAATGTTTATTTCAACTACTTTTAGATCAATTAATTTTTAAATCATTTGAAACAATATTTTATTATTTATTATTCAATGAAAGAGATCACTGTTTCAATATAAACTAGAATTTCTGTTTCCTTTTCAAGATAATAACCGTTTTTTAAAATATTGATGAGTGATGTAATTTAAATGTCTAACAGTATTATTTAAAAGGAAATACTGAAACAAAAAATCCAGTTTATGTTTTAAAAGAGTGTATAAAATAGATCACGGTCTTACTAATCTGTTATAAATTCTATTATTTAAAACATTGTTCTTCACAAATTCTTCATGGATATTATTATAATAAATAATATTGAAATTGTTAATTTGAATAACAATTTGATGAAATATATTTTTGTTAAAGAACATGACCTATTTTGAATATATTTCTGAAAAAGTATTAATTGATTATTATGAAATTGAATAAATATATATCCTGCAAAGAGAAATAAACGTTTATCAAAAAAGGGCGTACACACGTATAATAGTGACGTCACAATGTCAGTCAAAGCTGAAAACATACGAGATGATTACAATATGAAAGTGGTTTATTTGTGGCAGGATTTCAGAAATAAATCATTCAAATTGATATTTCAAAGAGTTTGATTTTGATTTTATTATTTATTAATTTATTACGAAAACTGTAATTAGAAAACGCATTTATTTTTATTTCGTTATTTAAGAGTTAGGCAAAACTTGTAGTCAGATTTAATAAATAAAAAGGAAAGGAAATCAACTAAATGATTTTTTTTAGATGATTGAAAAATATAAACATTGTAATTTAATGTACTTAAAATTAATTATCGCAATGAACTATTTTTAAATTAGTAGTAAGTAATTCAATGAAATTTTTAATTCTTAACTAAATATATTTTTAGAAACATAAATCATTTTTAATAATTAAGTTTTCTATCAATAGGTAATCAATATATTTTTGTTTAGAATAAATAGTCACATTATTAACAAAATTAAACAAGAACAATATTAAAAATTAATTAAGGGGTTTAAAGTTTATTTTTGAAATAATAGATAGGTTTATTAATATTCTACTAAGAAATATTATTTTTTAAAAAAATATCTTTCTTATAAATGTTATACTTTATAATAAAGATAATAAATATTTATGAGAAAACTCACAAATTTATTTCTTGTTTCCAATATGAATTTAAAAGGAGTCAAATGTTTTACATTTTTGAAAATATGATAGAAATTCATTAATAAAAAAAATGAAAATAATTTATAAATTTCATTAATGTGAATCATATTAAAAATATGTTAACGGTTTTTATAAATATATTTTAAAAAATCATCAGATACATCTACACATTTATTTCAAATATTTATCGGATAAAAATTATTATTCTGATCAATACAACGAACTTTCGGAAATTTCTCAGTTTATAAATTGTTTATGAACTTTAAGCCGAGATTTATGTAGAAATATTTTTTTGATTGTAAATTTCGAATGATTGATTGATTTTTTGAACTTTTTGTAAAGTTTAATAAATATGTACCTGTATGAATATTATATATATATATATATATATATATATATATATATATATATATATGTATATAAGATGTATACTAAGTAAAATATCGTTTATAAAAAATTCTGAATAAATTTATTTACTTTAAAATCATAAATGGTTATTTATAATTTAAATAATGAATAATTAATTTTTATAATAATTTATTAAAAATTTCAGATCAAAGAAACAAAAATATAAATAAACCATTGACGTAGAAATATGTTTTAAAATCATATTATGACTAAATTACGTTTTCTCTAATTACAGCTTCCTTTATAACTCAATTTTTCCTTAATTTATTCACAAATAAAAAAACGAATAAATAATTTAAATAAATGTTACAGTATCTGGAAATTTTACTTCGCACAGTTTCGAAATAAATATTTAAATATTTTATCAATTATAAGATACCATAAACGAGATTTTTTCTCTATAAACATTTCAAATATTAAATAAGTAATTTCATTAATAAAATGTGATTTTGTCTGGAATCCTGCTTTTTTGGGTTAAATTGGTTTGGGGTTGTGCGATGGTTGCACACACGATGGTTCACTTACATACGTGGACGGAACAGATAGTGTAGAGCCGTCACGAGACACGGGACTGCATGAATACGCGCCCTGTCGGTCGAAAGCATATACTGTACCCCCAGTGCTCAATTTGTTTAAATATGATGCTTGAGAGTTGTTTTTATTGTATTTAGTTAAAGGATTTGTTAGTTACATTACGATTTTTCATTATTTCTTTTTTTTTGTTAATTTAGTTTTAGTGTATCTGTCGAATGATATGTACAGTATTTATATACAAAACGTTTGTGTGTAAATATTGATATATAATATATACATATATATTCACATAATCATACTCATATAATTGTTTTTTTGTAAAGAAAAACAGAACTTTAGAGTATATTTTGAATTTTATTATGATATTAATATTACATTTTAATGCAGTAAAATATGAAGTTTATTTCATATCAAAATTAACTTTTGACTACCATAAACTTTTTATTTTATTGTCTTTGGAATATTGAAAGTTACTATATTGGGTGTTCTGAGTAGAAATCGTCATATATATATATATATATATATATATATATATATATATATATACCCAATATTTAATATGAATATTAATAGAGCATTGAATGATATTTTTTAATAAATTATTAGATTATTTTCTACAGAAAACATTCCAATATCTAAAATGTATTATTAGTTTAAAAATTAATTTATAGATGTCTGTTATTATTTTATTATTGTTTAAATGATATAAACGGTTGAAGAAAATCTATTTCCTAATATGAACGTTGTTTATAAATAATTTCTTTTAATTAGTACGAAATAAATATAGCACATTGAAGAGCTCGTTTACAATTTTTGATAGGATTACATTAAATTTGTTAACTTATCACACGCAATCACTGAAAATATTTATTTATTTTCATAATAAATTATTTTTTTGATTCAAAGTAAGATAAATGATGAAGAAAAATTTTAAAAAATATATATGATATTTAATACTGTTTATATGCAATTTCATTAACAATAAGAATAAAGTATAGATATTTTTGCTAAAATTTTAACCATTCTTAATAAAATCCAGTCAATATGAAATGATGTTATTCAATGGTTAGAATTCAAGTTATTGAAGCGAAGATTTCGATAAAAGAAATAATATATTTAGATTTGAGATATGAAAAATTATTGAATAAACGATAATAATTGTAAATTATTGTAGTCAGCTCGTCAAAAAAGTTAAACAAGTCATTAGATTAAAAAAGTGGAGTTGATTGGCAGTGAAGAGGAGTTAATGTTAACTTTCAAAAACGTGTTTGAATAAATGATTTTCGCTCATATATATATATATATATATATATATATATATATATATATATATAAATGTAAGTATGTATGTATATATTAAACACACACATCAAACGTTTTTTATTTTTGTATATTGTTTGTTTACTTTGTATAGTATAAATAGTAAATTAAAAATTACTGAAGTATAATAATTGACATTTGATTAAATAAATTAGTTTTATGATTTTTTTTATTAATACATTGTACATTGATTGAATAATATTTAATGTACGTAAAGAATAAATCACTTTGAAGTCAATATTTAACGTTATTAATTTTCAAACGTATTTTAATGAGAAAAAATATTGCTGGAGTATAATTCTCGATACCTAGAACATTCTAAGACTGAATATTGTGTTATCATAGAATAATTATATTGATTTTTTTAATTAATTCCATATTAATGTATTTGTTCAGTATAAAAAAACTTCTATGGCTAGAATTCTACTTCAGCTGTAAATTATTCACATTTAATTAATGTCGAGATATTAATAACGTCAAATAGAAACTACAATGAAATTAATTGTAGCAAAAATATAGAATATCATGAGGTTTATATTACATGAAAATCGGTAATATTTAATATTCATATAAATAATTATGTTAATATAGACATGTTGTGTTTTTAAGAAGCAGTAGTATAAATGTAATTTAATTATATAAATAATTTAAACACACAGAATTATTATTGCAATATAAAAAAATATGTATAAAAAAAGTAGTTTTAACTTTATGAGAAAACATCATTGTCTTATAATTCATTGGGAGCGTCTTGTTTATGTCTAAGATATTATAAATATTAATTAAATATTCATTATTAAATATTATTTGTTCATTATGAAAGAAAAGTAAATAATTTTCTCATTTTATTCTTGCTTTGATGTTAAAATCTCGAAAAATGTATTTTTTAATAAAACGAATTTCTGTATGGAAAACATTTTATGAATTAGTAGAAGTCATTAATTATGTATAAAATTGAAATATTTTACATTAAATTGGATTGAATGTATAAAAAAATAGATATTATATCTTACAAAAATCTCTAACCAATTCTATCTTAAAAATATGATTTTATTTTGAAATAAAAATAAAGATTGTTCAGATATATAAAAACATTTTTCTCTATTTCAGGAATATTTATTTTCGTTATATTTTCCACCTTTAAGAGATTCTAAAATAAATATAACTTCTACTATACACCTCTTTTAACAATTTCTTGTAAGATACAATATTTATAGTTATTGCGTTCTAAGTTATGTTTTTATTGTTTATCATATTGAAATATTTGAAGATGGGTTTTATTGTCAAGTGTATATATTTAAAGCTCATATTTATTTTCTAACAATAATATATTACTTTTCTCTATTGATTTAAAATGAAAAATATAATAAAGTAGAATGTGATATTTCATAAATATATACTTTTCTTACTTTTTAAGATAATTTGTTATAAAAAAATATATTTGTTATGAAATTTTTACTAAACCTGAATTTTTTTTGAATTTTAATTACTTTTTAGAAGAATAGTTTTATCACATTTTAATATTTAATTAAATATATAATACACATGTACGTATATAAAAGGTAATTTATTAATATGGATATTTTTGGAAATGAAATTTTACAAAATGTACTTATAATAAAAAATATGTAAGTTTATATAACAAAATATTTATGATTTTTTTATTCTTTCTCTCTGTTTATATATATATATATATATATATATATATATATATATATGATTTATAGATTAGATAAAAAATATTTCATCTCTATAATTTTAGCAAATATTGAAAAAAATCGAATTTTTTTAAATTTATTTATTTAAAAGTTTAATTATTTTAATGTTGTTGAACATTTTGCACAATAACGTTTTCTCATAAATTTATTTTATATTTGTATCAATATTAATTACGAATTAAAATTATTGATTTTGATAGAAGATAAAAATATAAAAACAAAAATATTGTTTCAAATATTATTTAATTTTGTTATAGCTTAAATAGATAATAAAATGCGAAGATGGAAAAAATTGAAGGTTACTAATTATGTATTTTTACAAATAATATTTTTGATATAATTTATGAATTTAATATGTATATAAGATTATATAATGACATTTTTAATAGGGATAATTGTGTGAAGTTAAAATTTAAATATTGAAGGAAAAATAAGCAATCACTTGTATATGTGTATATTTGATATATTATTTTCTGTATTAAATTAAATTTTTAGTGAAAATTTTATCATATATAACTTATTTTAAACTTTGGATTTTTAAATAGTTTGATACTTTAGAATGTTTATACAATAATAAAATGATTATTATTTTATATAAGAAATGTAATGAAGGATAAATTATTAAACAATATTTCTTTAAATCAATAATATATTTTTTAATTGCTGTACGTACTCAGAAATGAATAAAATTTAAATTAAAATATATCTAATATATTTAAAAATATTTTTTTAATCATTCTAAAATAATATTTGAATATTTGTATGCTTTTTTGCAAATACATTATTATTTCAATTACTAGAGCTGTGTTATATAAAAAAATAATAGAAAAATATTTTAATTTGTTTGAACTAACTACATTATTATTAACTGAATACTGGACTAATAAAACGAGTGAATGTGAATTGAAACTTAACTTGTATTTGGATTAAGTAATATAGTATATATATTGTACTTTGCAGTGAAAACTGTATGTGCCTAGAATAATAATATATTTAAAGTTAAGCTGTACGGTTATTCTAAAACTTGATTATATTGTGCAAATATGTGCATATCAGTATGTGTATTATTTTATATCTAGAGAGATTTCAATTTTTAAACTTATGTTCAACTATAAAAATAGGTTATTATGATCGTTAATGTTTTATTTGTAATGTGGAGGGAATAATTGTTATTATTTTCTTATCTTCGTTATTTTATTTTAAAATGTCATTCTGTATTATAGAATATAATATGCATTTGTAAACGTATTTCGAAAAGTAGATATATACTGTTGTGTTAATGTTTCGTAAACCGGGTGAAAAAAAATTTATTTTTAATAAAAGTTTTTTTAAAAAAATGTTACACTGTGATAATCTAGCTATGTGATATTCATGCACTTGTGAAAAAGTACTGCATTTCGTATGTCTACTTCTAAGTTTACCTGTTATTTTGAATGAAAATCAAGAGAGTCGTAAATATACTAAAGAGAGACGTCTATATTCACAGTATATCTGAAAAATTGTACTGAAAGTGAAAGAAGTTCTATTTACAATTTTCTATATATTTACTATATTACTACTGCTCCATATAGCGATTACGTTCAATAAAAAAATATAAATGAAACTAGTCAACTCACCGTCGGTGGGGATAAATTGATGGTAGATCCTCGACGTTCTTGTGGTCCAATGCTAGAATGTCTTCTGATTGGCAGACCACCGCCTGGAGTGCCTCCTGGTGAACTAGCGCATGATGGTGCAATCCGAATCTTTGGTGTCATCAACGTGTTGTCTGATAATCGCCTGTTGGGGAATGCGTTCGCCACACGCAAGAAATTACTATCTGGTGATGATGGAGATGCACCGAACCACCAACCACCTAGCATACCTGAGAGAAAGTTTTGTAGGACTTCTTGATTACCCTCGGACGAATTTCTTTATATTTTGTTAAAAAGTAAAAATAAATAAAAATTTATAAAAAATATGAAACAAATAAAATAATAGTTATCAATGGTATAAAGTAAAAAAAGCGTATTTTAGTAATGATTTTTTACCAATTAAAATAATTAAATCGTCTTTTTTGTTATTTTAAGACAAAAAGAGGAAGAGAGAGAGAGAATGAGAGACTAAAACTATATTTACTTCAGATGTATTTAATTTATACTATTAATTTCGTATTGTTTTAACATTAATTGTTCTATTTTTTATTATAAACAACGGTTAAATTTGGAGAATGCATTTTAATATTCTCATGAAAATCAGCAATAGTAATATTCTAATTTTAAAAGTATATTAGAAAAATCAATATACTTAAATTTCTAATTAAATTATAATGAAAAAACCCCAATATTATTTAATTGAAAATATTAAATTTAAATTACACTTTTTTATATTCAGTGGAAAACATAAAGACTACATAAAACAGATGTGCTAACAATTTAAATTAACATATAACTCAGGTAGCAAATATTTACATTATAACGTATAATCTATGTGTTTAGGTTTGCGGAAAGATTTAGTTAAGCCTGATATGTTTTAGATAAGCATCGAAATTTTAGGTGTATGGACCAGGGAAGTTTTAGATATGTTTCAATTAAATTACGGGTCAAAAATGTGTCATTTATTATAGAAAATATATAACGAAATATTAATCCACTTGGATAATTATAATTATTTATTAATAAAATATGGTTTGATAATTTTCTATAATGTATCATTTTTAAAACTATATTTTGAGAGTTAAATAATTTTAATATTTATTAAAACAATACATATTGTTATATAAATTGAAATTATCTTTTCTAAAAATCAATTCGTCAACAATTTATTGTATCTTTAATAAAGTTTAATAAAATAAATTTTAATTAAAAATTGAAAAAAATGATTTAATGTTTTTAAAATATTTTTTCGGCGAAAATAATTATTTTATTTTAAAGTAAGATTAATTTTAAGCCAATTTTATTTAATTTATGTAGTAATTTAATTTAAAATTGTTTTTAAATTTATTTTAATTAATCAACTCAAAAATCACAAATTATTATTGAAATCAAAAATGATTTAAACTTTGAAAAAAAATATGATGTTAGTAATAATTATTAAATATTAAGAATTGTATTAGTATTTTTTATTTATTTTTAATTATAGAGTTATAAAACTTTATTATTAAAATAATGATAATCATTAATTTTAATTTATTATTTCATATTATATCTAAGATGTGAATGTGTTTATATATTTTATGACGGCTTTAACTACACATACTATATAGAAATAACTACTTGTACAAATGTGGCTTCAGATGGCGCGGGATTTGTCTGCCTAAGTGATAATCTTCTGAAGTATGTAAGTGAATCATTTAAGCTATCACTGCGTTTTATGTTAAATTTCTTCACTCAAATGATCGATTTTTAGATGTGAATCATTTTATTAGGGAACAAATGTGTTAATTTTTTGTATTATTTAAATATTTTGCAAAATAATCAAATAAAACAGCGTTAATTTCAAAATTTTGTTTTAAAATATTTTCTTCAAAAATTAACTTTGTGGAAGATTTTATTTTAATACTATAAAAAAAATATGATTTATTTAAAAGATCATGATGGGATAAAGGGTTTTTTTTAAAGATTCCACTTTAAAAATTCGATATTTTTTATGTATTTAATTTAAAAAATGCTTTTTTTATTTTACTATCGATGTAATGAAATAAAGCCGATATGAAATATTAGCAAATTTTATCTTTAATTAAAATTGAGGGGTGAATTTTTATTGTACTTTGTGTAATTATAATATAAACCGATTTTTGAGTGTCTTTATTTATATAATATAATAATTTTAAATTAATCAGGCTAATTAAAATTTATGGTATTTATAAATAAAATATTATCTCAGTTTTCAAAAATATACGTATGGATTATTTGTTACAATAGACAAAAGTTAAGACGATTTATAATAAATTTATATTTATGTTAGAAATAAGCACAATGAATATGCATAAATAAAATGCGAATAAAAATAACTAAAATTAAATAATGCGATAAAATAACAGCAAATAAAATCCTACTGCAATGAAAAAGTAACAGAACCAATTGATGATGCATAAAATAAAAATGTAGGCCGATTTGGAAACTGACCAGTGGCGGAATTCTTTCGTGCCATATCTTCAGCGCTGGACGTTTTACGCTGTTCGATACGTAGATTGGGGATGTTGAACGGTGGTACATGCATATTATCTGAGCTGTACTGATGACGGAGTGGACGATGCCGTTCAGGGCTTGGTAAAGATAAATTATCTAATTTTAATTTGTTACGTTGATTTCGGTCAATATGATCCAACATCTCTTGTAATACTTCAAGAAGAATCGTAAATTGTTCGAGATTCAACGAAGGATTTACTGTTTGTGGTAATAATGATGGCATTACACGCGTTGCCATCAAGTTTACACTTAATCCGTATTTCTTGTCGCTTAACATTAGTCGATAAATATCTAAGAAAATGAAATAAGTAAATAATAATTAAATTTTTTTTTTTTTGAAATATAATAAATCAAAAAAGATATAAATATTTTATTAAATTTTTTAGTTATAAATTCCAATACACATTGAAATAATTTTTTGGACATTACAAAAATAACTAAAAGATGATATTAAATATTATTTGATATGAGTATTAAACTGTAATAGGTAGATTATTGAACATAATTTAAGAGGAATCGATGTTTTAAAACTTAATTAAAAAACGATTAGTTTTCTAATAAAGAATTTTGTTCAATGTTACTTACTCACAACTCTCAACGTAATTTCTGGATCGGTGAGTCTAACATCCCAAAGAAGTGGTAGGACTTCGTCAATAATTTGCGCTTTATCTAGTCTGTCTAATATTCGTTCAACACATTGGAGAACATTAGAAACAATTTTTAAATCATTTTGATTTTTATCATACACTATTTTGGTTTTTGGTAAAACCATACGACGAATCGCAGTTTCGTCTAAATATTCTGATACATTTGTAACAGCAACTAATGCGGCAGTCTAAAAAACAGGATAATAATAACGATCGAAAATAAGGGAACTTAAATTCAAAATACAAATAAACACCTACACACAAAAGTATGTATATATATTTCTATGTGTGTGTATGTGCATTCAATAAAATTTTAATTAATTTTAACACTTTTGCTCGACAAATATCATTTTCCAATTAACTATAAACCAAAAAAGAAATTTATGCATTAAACTCAAATTATAACGGAGTTGAACAGTGAAAACGAAATTAAAACTTATATTTAAGCATTACTTTAAAAGATAAAATTGTCATTGAGTTTTACATTATAAAGGTTTCATTTTCAACATAAAGTTGAAGAAAACGATATTTAAAAGCAAAGAATACAAACATTTTAATATCAAAGCGAGATCTGCATCTTGAATACTTTTAAGCTGTTGAATTTGTAATTATTTAAAGTGGAAATCACGAAAGAATTGAAATAAAATCTCATTGTTAATTAAAATATAATATTCTATAATTAATACATCTATCATATTTGTTCATATATATATATATATATATATATATATATATATATATATATATATATATATATATATAATGAAAAAGAGTAAAGTAAATTTGAGTTTGGAGGATTATAAAATATAATTTTTCATAACATTTACTATCAAAGGTAATTAAATGATATTTTGTTGAATTTTTTCCTGTATAAAAATTAATTATTTTAATTATATTTTTATAAATAAATTTGAATAAAATTAAAAAAAATGTTTATATGTATATATATACTCATTCTTGTTAAGTATTCTGATGTAATCTATGTTAATAGAATTAAATCTAAAAGTGTGAATAATTGGAAGTAAAATATTTGAATTTTTTGCTTGTTCATTGAACCAAACATATTAATCTGTTTTATTTTGCCGGAAAACGAATTTTCAGCGGGAAAAGGAATTTTTTTCTTCAATCTTATTTTGAATTGTTTCCGGCTATTTGTATCCAAATGCCTCTGGGAACCTAGTAATGAGGTGTATATACGTGATACGGAAATAACAACATGATAAAAAAAATATTGATTTTCTTTGAAATAAATTTTTATATTTTTTAAATTTCTTGAATTTTTAAGTAATAACAAAGAATATATATAATTTTATATTTAATAGAAGAATATTTTATGATTTAAAACCAATACTTTAAAATATTTGAGTTGTTAATGTATTAGTAAATGTAAATTAATCAAAATTTCAGTCTGAACTAACAAAATTAATTTTTTGGTAAATTTTAAAATGGTCATTATAAATAAAAGTAATATTTAAATTATTAAGAAATTGATAATTGATATTTGAAAAATATTTATGAATGTTTATAAAACATGAATTGATATTGGGAAATTAAATAAAATCATTAGTTAATAATAATTTGATGTTAAATAAAACTAGTATACAAATAATATTTCTATATAAAAACAACTCTTTGCTGTTGAGATAAACTGATTATACTTTAAATTTATCGTAATAAGTCAAAATGAATCCTTTTTGAAATTCAACGAATTCATCTTCTGACAAATTGGACTTCTAATTTACTGAATCATTACCGACTTGTTGAATAATACCATTTTACTGGGTTTCCATTGAAAATGAGTTAATGAAATATATTACAGTAATGACATTATAATGAAAATAAATGTTCTTTTATCTGTTATTCCGTAATTGAGTTAATTATAATAAAATTATAATTTGATTAACAATTTATGACTAGGAAAATAATTAAATTAATCCTTTAAAAGTGATATTTTTGTAATAAATTAAAGTTGTATAATTATATAAATATATAAAATGTTTAATTATATATTTATAATATTCAATATTTGTCTCATGTTTCTATCTAAAAAGGATTACAAATTTAATACGTTAATGTTATAATAAATTAATATAATTGTTTTGCAAATGATAAAAATTAAAATGATTAATAAATATTTGTGATACATATAAAAATACAAACATCCATATATAAATGAATCAGAACGAAAATAAATCGTATAGAACAGATTTTAAAATCGGTCATCAATAATTGGTCAATTACCTGCACTTGGATAGTTGTGCTTTCAAAGGCATTGAATAACATTGGTAATACTTCGGTTCGAATGTCGTCTCGTGGTGTTTTTTCTAGGATAACATGGAGATTTTCCAATAAAGTTACAGTTGCTTGTATTGATTTTGGTGTCGAAAATACATTCCTATAAAATAAAATATACGAATTAGTAAATAAATATTTAGAAACAGAATAATATTTCATAATTTATATGACATTTATTTCCAGTGCAGAAGCACAGAGTTGCGGGAATACATAATTTTATTAAATACATATCTTGGAATTTTATATCTTTCTTTTCTAATGACATTTTATGCTATTGGTTCTGATTTTTTATGAAAATATATTACGTTGAAAGTTTCACTTTTATAGAGGGTAAATGGAAAAACGTGTTATAGTAAAAATATTTCTTTTTAGTATTTTAGTTACATTATAAATAGATATTTATACAAACATTATATAAATATACACACACACAAATATATGTATATATATATATATATATATATATATATATATATATAAATACAATGTTGAAAAATATATGGTATATCGTTAAATTATTGCACTCATAAACTAATTAACAAAGTCATTACTGTAAGTGGGATAACAATTTGAATTATATTTGGAATGAATAATTTTATTTTTAATGAAATTTAATACAGATTTTTTTAAACAGAAACGCTATATTTTTGGAATAATTAAATTCTATATAATATTTAAATAATATAAATATTTTTTGGATTATATAGATTAGTTGATTTTTATCAATGTTATTAAATAATATAATTTTAAAAGTTAAAATGTAAACATATTTTTTATAATATTTTTTCATTTTTAAGCAATTATGTTGAGCAAAAACTATACTTTTTAAAGGAGTGTAAAATAGTTTGTGTATGTGTGTATACACATATACATATGCATACTTTTTTAAACTGTCTAAAGTTCCTGATTTATTTTATTATTCTCAACTCATATTTTATTTTCATAGGAAAGAGTGGGTGTAATATATTAATCAAAAACTTTCCTTTTAAAATAATTTGAAATTTTACTCATTTATTACTCTTTTTTATGTTTTTTGTTTTTATTTATTACTTCTTTGTATATTATAGCTTCAATAAATTAATGCATTTTAAAGATGACGTTTAAAAGTGCATTCTGAGTATTTTCCGTACCATGATATGAACATATATATATATATATATATATATATATATATATATATATATATATATATATATATATATATACGTAGTATTTTTTTTTATACTTAGGCATTTAACAATTAATTACTGTATACAAACTGAGTGCATAACTAACGAATCGTCTATTTTAGCAATGTTTACTTGCACAATTTGAAAGGATTATCCCTATATTATCAAATGCTGCATGAACCGTTAAAATCCGTTAAACTGATATCGTGTTTCTGTAGTCATGTGTGAAGGCTGTTTTAACGTACAGGGGAAAATTGACGATAAATACATTAAATAAAGATTTAACATTACATTCTTAGAGAAGTAATATAAAATAGTTTTTGAAAATCACTTCAATAGTAGATATTTAGTTTATTATTCTTTTAATACATTTTAATACTCTCTCGGTTCTTCCCTATATATATATATATATATATATATATATATATATATATATATATATATATATATATATGTATATATATAGAGAGAGAGACAGAGAGATAAAGAGAGAAAATGTCTTTGTGAATATTTAAACAGCTATTAGCATTTGTTTAGACTTTTGCTTAATGAGGTGATAAGTTATGATGATAAAGATGATTATATATATATATATATATATATATATATATATATATATATATATATAGGGACTTATATTTATTTCTATACATATGTATGTGTATGTTAAATGAACAGTGATGTTATCTATCATGAATTATTCGCAAGCATTGATCCGTGTTTGTCATATAAATGTATATGTGTAGGTGTGTTTATTTATATCTATAGGTATTTAAATTTTATTATATATATATATATATATATATATATATTTATTGATAGATATATGTATATTTACATACCGAAAAGCTGGAAGAATAATATTTTCATATTCTTCTATCGATGATTCTTGAATGATATTAAGAATTGGTTGTAACACAGCTGCAAGCACCTCTTGAGTTCGCATTTCTTGTTGTAAACAGGGCCATACATGTTGATACCACAGTTTCTAAAAAAATAAATAAGTGTATACATATTTACAAGAAGATATTTAAATAATTATTAACTGAGATTGTAATTATGATTATTTTATGAAATAATTAGAATAATAATGTATGATAATTGAAATTTAAATATGCATATGAAATAATGTTTAAGTAGCTGCGATTTTGGTTGATGTATATAAAGTCAGTATCAATTTTGATTGGTCTGTTGTTGGTGATTGTAGGGTTTTAACAATGAAGTTGTAAAATGTATAATAGAGTATTTTTTTCACTTTTTGGAAGTTGTTTCTAGATGATTGAAAAGGAAAAAGGGTTTTTTTATTGACATAACCTTTTTATACATGTAAGGATCGGAAATAAACAAAAAAGGTATTGATAGTTCGATAGATTGTAATGTTACTGACCATTGCGATGCTACTAAAAATCGACTAGACCTAAATGTATCTAATATATATATATATATATATATATATATATATATATATATATAATTGAAAATTTTATTTTTATTGACATTTTGAGAACGTTTTGACTTTTATTATGTAAAATAAAATAGTGTTTGACAATATTGTATTTCTCAATTACGTTTGAATTTGAATTTTTTAAAAAATTAATTTATATTGAAAGAGAAAATAAATGTTATTTTCCAGTTTTGTGAAAGTGACTTTAATAATTAATATTGTTGTTATTGAGAATCAGTTAATTTTCATTACAAAAGGGATGTTATTTCATATTTATCAAAAATAGTTTTCAAATATTTCTATTAATATTTTTTAACTTTATTTAAATTTTATCCAAATTTTAAATAATAACTTTTTTTATTATCTTCATCTTGAATTTATATTTTATGTTACATTTTAAGAAATAATGATATAAAAATATGATCTGTACTTTGAATACATAACAAATTACAATGTTTATAGTGGTTTAATTTCATTTTATATATATATATATATATATATATATATATATATATATATATAATTTAATAATTATATAGAATAAATGAAGTTATGTAGATGAAACGATGTCCCTTGAGAAGTTGTCAAGGTTCGTCGGGTAATTATTAAAGCTTTAACCTAGAATTAAAAGATATGTGTCAAGGATGAATAAATTGATATCTGTTTTCCCTATTCCCTGAATAGGGTATATTTACTCACTTTACTAATTTTAACTGAAAGGAGTAATTCATATATATATATATATATATATATATATATAAATTGAAAATATGAAAATTATATTTAATAAAAATATAAAATAACTTATCTCTTATTTTTGATTCTAAATGTTTATTAGGACAACTATTGAATAATATGTTGATTTATCGTATAAAATACGGTATTAATACTTGAATAAATTAAAAGTAGAAATAGTTTTGTTAATAACTAATTGATAGATAAATTAATGTATTTTTTTACAAAAAATTGATTTCTATTTGAACAATTTAATATTGTGAAAGGTTGTTATTTAAATAACATTATTGGTTTAAAAAAGGTCCATAAATAACTTTACCATAAATACGGAAAATGTTACTATTTTTACAATAATATATTACAATAAAAGAAATTAGTTCTGAATTAATAATTATTTAATATTAATAATTGATTTTTTATTTTTCTAAATAAATCATTACTCAAATACTATAAATTTGAGTATAATAAAGTGTTCGACTATTTAATAATTATTTGTTGATTTTAATTGGTTTAATTAATTTTTTTAATGATATCATTTTCAGATTTTAGATAAAAAACCATTGATATTTACAATACATTTAATATATATCAAAAAATCTCTTAAATATAAATAAAAAAATTGAACAAAATTGTAATTTGCTTCCAATTTCTTTAAAGATATATTATTTGCTGATTTCTTTTAAAGTTTACTATAATAATCTCCTTGATTTTATTACACAACAAATTCTATTTTAAAAGTCAATAATCGATTTATTTAACTAAGCTTAATCTACTACTTGAATTAAATCATCTGAAAACATTCAATCGTTTATAAAACTTTATCTCGAAACTTCAGTGCACGTATCTGATTTCAATGTATTGACATTTTCCTCGAACGGCACTTATAAGTGGATAATTCTTGTATCACCAATATCAGTTGACGTATCACTGTTCTGTATCTCCTTTATTTATTGAAGTTCTATATTTTTCTTCATGATATATATATATATATATATATATATATATATATATATATATAAATAAAATATTTACTTAAAATTAATTGAAAATTTATTCGATTTGTAATTTACTAATCAAACGATATGGATAATATAGTTTTTTTAAATTTATATTTTATTAAATAAGTAAAGAGAAATAATGAGAAATTCTACTATTAATTAATATTTGTAAACAATGTCATCATTTTTCATTCAAAAATACAACATTGACTAATTGATTATTGAATCTGCTTATAAAAAATTCAAAGCCCCACTAACGTTTTTCAATTGATTAATTACACATTGTATATTAACTATTTTAATGCCTATATTAGTAAAATATGAACAAAATTAAATATTTTTATAATTATATAAAAAATTGCTAAAATTATTGCAAATTTGATGTTGTTATTTCTAGCATAATATATATATATATATAATTTTAAATTATAAAAAAAATACTTGTATTTTTTGAAAATACTTATTATATTAGAAAAAACCTCACGTTACTAAAATATATTTAAATACAAATAATCTCAGATTTGTTTTAAATATAATTTTATTTCAATATTTTTATTCATACAGATTCGATATTTATTTCCATGGTAGGTAATTCATAGTAATATTATTTTTTTAATGCACATAAGAAAAATAGAATAGTCTCAAGAACAAAAATAGAATTAATTTAAAAACGTAGCAACGATGATGTCTTATTTAAAAAAACAATTTAAAAGGCTCTAATCTAGTTATAATATTTTTATTATATATATATATATATATATATATATATATATATATATATGCCCGACTGGGTAGCATAGTGGCTTATATCACCGTTTATCATGCGGGAGATTGCGTTCGATTCCCAGTCGGAAATTCCCTCATTTTCGAGGGTTGAGCATGAGGCTGACAACTTCATCTTGTGAAAAAAACAACTGTCGAAAAGCTCAATATAGGCTTTATTGAGCTGGTATTGCCAGAGAAGCCTGGGACTGGAATATTTTGTAGAGTCGTTGATGATAATTATATATAAGAATATTTATTTTTAGTATAAAATTATTCCTGTGATTTATTGTAAAATTTTTAATAATATTATTATTTTTCTCTACTTATTTTTCTCATATTTTTTTTAATTCTTAATTTGTATTGTATTAAGTATATAAAACATATTGAGATGAAAAGTATAAAAAACAGGTCTAGACGATATATCTTTTCGTAGATGAAACATAAAGAATAAAGAAAATAGGAATGTGTAATAAAATAATAGAACTCGTATAAAATAGTGCATATGTTTTTAGTTACGGCCTAGAAGTTATTTTTGAATCCAAGTTAATATAAAGACATTATTAAATTGAATTATTCATGTGTAAACTCTTTAATGTTTTCCTGTTGATAAAAATCGATAAATATTTTATTTTAATTTTTAGAAAAATCTAACATTTTGAAATTTTGTTTAAAACCATCTAATATCTTTAACAATAACAAAAATTATAAATAAATAACTTTAAAAAAAACAAATATTTAGATTAATTGATTTTTGTGAATGAAAACTGACTATGGAAATTTAAATTTCAAATACTCATTTTTTATGTACATGAAAATCGGAAAAATGCTGTATATTTTGTTATTGGCATGCATGCTTTAAATATCAGCGTGGAGTTTTTAATTATAGATCAGAGGATTACCTGCACAATGTTTTGATGATTTACAAAAAACTTGTACATTTCTACGAATGACAAATTATCAGTTCAAGTTATTGATTTTTATTCTACAAACGCCTAAAATACTTGTACGCGTGCGTTTAACAGTTGTTGGCGGTTTGAAACTCGTCTACGAGCAGATTTTTATTTGTGTGCGAATAAACAATTCAATTATATATATATATATATATATATATATATATATATATATATGCGTGTGTGTGTGTTTTTACATACTGAATATGTGAAAATTTGGAATACTTTTGTAGTAAACTATAAAAATATGATTGGATGGTGCAAATTAATAAAAGTAGATTATTATTTTTTTTTAAATAATTTAATTTTAATTAATAATTAAAAAGAACATATTATATATATATATATATATATATATATATATTTGTAAGTATAAACAAGTTTTGGATAATCTAACAAAAATAATTAAATTGAAAAGGAACTGAAATTGCGATGGGTACCGCGATAAGTAGGGCAAGATTATACACAAGATTGAAAGATCGCATGAAAGAGATAACAGAAGAGAAATCGATAAGAAAAGAACAATTCCGCAAATAATGGTAGCTTATGTCAAGATTTAGACTGAGAAAAACTTTTGATGTTAATTATATATATATATATATATATATATATATATATATATATATATATATATATTGTGGATTATAATGTAAATCATAATTCTGACATTTAAATATTGTAAAACATTGTTTGAGTAATTATTTTATCCTTTTTATAAAATTCGGAAATTGTTTTTTGTGATTACTGGAATTTTTAATCATTTTCAAAAAATGATTTTTGTAATAGAGTTGCTATAATTAATTTCAATATTAATGAACTCAATACAATAATATAGAACTATTTTTAAATTAAAATAACTAGCATAATATTTCAAACAATATCTATATACACATGTATAATATTGATTATGAAAAAAATATTATTTAAATAAAAAAAAATTCAATACATATCCAAGGAATAATTATGATAAAAATATAAAATTATTTTCAAAATAGTCATTTAAAGGTTTTTTTTAATACATTGAGTTTTATACGTGTAGTTTCGAATACACATAAAAAATTTGACGTGATTACTAAATAATACATTCTATTGAAGACATCAGGATTTATACGAAAGTAAGTGATTCATTTGGAAAACGAATAAAATAAATGTAAAGGATAATTTACATTCACTAAAACTAGAATTACCAAGATTAGAATCTGTCTTTTATACGTCTCTTGATATAAAGGAGTAATATATTTTCTTTGAATCGTTCAATTTCACTTTACCAAGACGAGTTTCTGATAAACGCATATATATATATATATATATATATATATATATATATATATTGTATGTATGTATTTATATATGCATTCGTATGTATATAAATAGAACATTTTCTGCTCGATATATTATCTATTCTCCCTAATATTTGCACTGTTGAGTGAGTAGAGAAAAAGAATTGAAAAGAAATTTGAAGCAATAAATAAAATATATTTGTATTAAAATAATGTAGCTGATAAAATTTTTATATGTGAATAATTCAATTTATTTTTTAAAAAAGGTTATTTTTATTATTAATGTTATTTATAGATAAAATATTTACAATTTATATCACCAATAAGTTACATGAAAATACAATTACTTTAACTGAAAGTAGTGAAAAGAGTCTAAAATATGAAAACGTAGAGAAGATTAAAATACTTATAAATAGATTTATGTTGTAAAGGTGTAACTAATTATCGAAATTTATATTTGATTTAATTAAACAAAGAAAATTAAGAATAATAAAATAAAAAATAAATCAATTACATTCTATTTTCCCGATTGAACTTATATTGGATTTTGTAATTTTTTTATAATTTTTTAAATTTACACATCTCTTTTTTCCCTTTCTTTCTTTCTTTCTCTCTCTCTCTCTATATATATATATTAAAGAGAAGATAGATATATTTCTTTATATGCTATTTTTAGAATATGAAAAAAACAGTAGGTAAAAATATTTAACTTTTATTTTTTTTGAATATTAGATTAAAAAGTGAAATTTAAAATACACTTTTTATTGAATATTTAACGATTTAACCACTGAATAACAATCTTATTTCTGCAAAATTATTTTCAAGTATTTAATTTTACACGCACGTTTGAATACGTCACATATTCATACACACACTCACGAGCATTTAGTAGTGTGAGATTTTAATATCTGTTCGCATACGTTTGGTAGCCGAATATATTGTAAAAGAGTGTCTTCTTATAAAATTCAAATTTGAAACGTCTTATACTGCCATCTTACCTTGGGTATGAAAGGCAAAACTTCCTTCAGGGTGTTTCTATAGAAATGGCCTTTCTGTGTTGGATCTTTCATGTTGATGACGTCGAGAAATTGTAACGCATGAACTGCAGGATCACTGAAAAAAATACGAATATTTTATTGCTATACTTATTTTATGCGTTTCCTTTATTCATAAGGAATTTTTATGGATCAAAATTCATGGTATATTCAGAACAATGTAATACAAAACGTACACACACACAAACATATATATATATATATATATATATATATATATATATATATATATAAATGTGTGTGTGTGTTTATTCACGTATAAAAGTATTTTTCAAATATATAAATATAATACTTTGTAAAACTATTTTTTAAAATTTCTTGAACATTTTTTGATACAAAAAAATTATATGAAAAAGAAGACGTATTACAGACAATATGTTATTGATATTTTTTTTATATATTTTGTAAAATATAAACATAGTATATATGAAGTATAAGCTTATTAACTTTCTGTTTTTGTCAGTAAAAAATATAACACATACACACATATATATATATAAATATATATGTGGGTATGTGTGTTTGTGGTTGATTATGTATTATAATGGCACATAATAAAAATACGTGAGGAAAATACATGTCGAATGGATTTTGTTTGATATATGTATTATGATATATTTTAATTATATATTTATTTTCCACATATTACTCCGAGAACAAAAGATTCTACTAATTAATTTATAATTAACAGAAATATATGTAATGATAAACAATAAAAAAGAAAATATGCTATCTAAAAAAACATGAGTATAATTATTGAAATTAAAAATACGAATTACATGTTAAATAATGTTTCTGTATACTTTTTATATTGGCTTTTATATTAATCACAACGGTGTTCAAGAGAGTTTTATTTAAGCTGAAAAAGGTAACAGGAATATTGAAAAAATGTGTCAATTTTTAGTATGTTGAATTAGGGAATGACAAGTTAATATTTTTTTAAAAAAGTGTTTGTCTAGCGATTTCAGTTAATGGATATTTGAAGTAATAAATGGAAATAATCAATTTTATGACTATTTTTGATACGAAATGTTATATTATTATTTTTAAAATTTATTATATAATATTTTTTTGTATTTATCTCAATCATTACTCTCAATAATATTACTTTTAATTGTCAAGAATGGATTTTAATATACCTTGTTTGCAAATTACTTTTTTTTGAAAATAAATCAATTTTTTTCTGTAAAATTTATAAAAAAAATTAATTAACTAGAACAATAAAACAATACCAATTATTATATTTTTCTCTCATTTTTATTGTGTCATCGTATTAAGTCCAATTGGACCCCCCCCCAATATTAATTATTCTAATTCATAAGCCTAAGTGAAAAAAATGTTGAACACATTTGACTTTTTCATAGTGAGTTGTTAATGTTTAGGATTTATTAAAAATTTGTTTCATATTTTTTTTAAAAGTTAATAAATAACTGATTTATCTATCAATAATAAAAAACAATAATCAATAAGTGGTAATATTAAAATATAAAAAATAATAAAATTGTTATTCGATTTTTAAGTGTTTAATTGTGAAATTTTAAATTAACCTTCAAAACAAATTAAATTAATAAAGATATTTAGTTAGATCTTAATATAGTATGAAATAATATACTGAATATTTAATAAAGTAAAATTCCAACTTAAATAGGATTATTTATGTATGTTATTTGTGTATTTTGAATTAATTTTAATAAATTAGGTACAAAGGAAAATATATATCTAATAAAGTAACATTTTCAGTGTGATATATTTAGGATAATTATAAATCTTAATTAATTTAAAATTAATATTATTTTAGTAACTACGAGAACATTGTTTGTAGTTCTTTGAAAAAAATATGTAGAATGTTAAAAATAAATGATTAGAATTAAGTTTATTTTTTATATGATAAAAAAGGAATTTGTTGTAAAAAATATTTCGTTAATAGAAAATAATAATTATTTTATATGAAAAACTTGTCATACATTAATACATTAAAAACGAATATCTAATACATTTATATAAGTCAATATTGATGTGTTATAAAAATAGTATTAAAATTTATAATCATAATTAATTCAGAAACAGAAATATATTCTGTTTGAAATTAAATGAAGTCATTTATTATTATTCATTATTCGTGAAAATGTGTGTAATTTATTCAAAGCGAGTAAAGACTAGAAGGTAGTAAGTAATGTAAATACTTGGAAGTTAATATTAAATGCGATAAAATTTTGTTTCGTGAAGCTTAATTGCTATTTGCTACTAGAATACGATAAAATTAGAAACTATTTAGTATATTTTTAATAATGAAACTTTGAAGTGTTTTGTCTTGAAGTGTTCTGTCTGAAAATATTTTTAACAACTTAAAAGAATTTTTAACAACCAAAAACTGAAAAAAAAACAATATTCATATTCAAAAATTATTAGAGTTTCTTTTTAAAACAATTAAAATCTTGTTTATTTTATATTTATGTATGTATTGTAGTTAAACAATAAAATAAATTTAAAACACGATTTTGATTAGAGAAGCATTTGAAAGTTTTGTCCATAACAAGTAGAAAAGTATATCAAATTAAAATAATAATTATAGAATTAAACTTGAAAAGAAAAAAAAATCGAATACTTCAAAAGAAAAAAAAAGAAGAGAAAATGAAATTTTTATTGACCGAAATTAAAATATGTTATTATTTACGGTTAAAATAATCTAGTTTATATCCAAAATATTGATTATACAATTTTATATGATTTATTATAATTTACCGAGAAAAATATTTTTAACGTATGATATTATTTTTCATATAGAAGTAGCTTGAGAAATGTAGCGTTGGAAAAGTTTGGGGTGAAAAAAATTTATTTTTATAAAGCAAAATGTTATATTTTTACCAAATTTAATAACAAGTTAATATAAGTTTACTTTGTTTGCCTTACTACACGAATAACATTCTTATTATGATTAACTTTTACTTTAAAGAAAACAAACAGAGAAAACATTTCATAATAACTGTATTTTTATTTGGTTTCAAAAAGATCAATTAATTTATTTTAAGTTTAATAAATTTTTTGTGTTATATGCAGGTTACAATAATTTCTAATTTCTTCAAATTAATGATAAAAAAATATTTTTTTAATATACTAGACTAGAAGAAATATTAGGTAATATACTAAATAAATTTATATATATATATATATATATATATAGAAGAAAAAAAACTCACCTAAAATATTTAATAAGTGATAATAATTGTGCTGTTGGTCTTTGGCGAGTATCTTTACTCAGTAAACGGACTGTTGCTTCTTGTAACGGAACTGGAATCCTAGGTAGTATATTATGAACTTGGTCATCAAGCTGTAAAGAATCATTCAATTAAAATTTATATACTAATAATAAAAACAAATAAAAAAAATTATAAATAAAAGTTACATAATGAATTTATATTTTATTTGTCAAAAAATATTAAGTTTGTAAGTTTATTGTAAATAGGAATTAAGTTTTAGAGATCTTTGTAAACGAACTACTGATAGATATTTTAGTAAGAAAACAGTTAATAAATCAAACAAAATATTTTGATGGAAATAATTCAGATTTTATAAAAGTTTAATAATTATTTTAATTATCTAAACTTAATTATGTGTATAATCAATTTTAAACTTAAATTTATAAACAGTTTTTTTTACAAAGGAAAATAATATTTCATATATATATATATATATATATATATATATATATAAGAATATTAAAATAAATATAAATTTTGTTAAATAATATTCAATTTGATTAATATGATATAAAGTAAAAAAAATATATTTGAAAATAAATGTTTCATTTTTCTATTGATAAAAAAATATATAATAGAATTTAATTTAAACTTTTATAATTATTGCTCTTATGTAATTTTTTTTTAATTATATTCAATTATAAACATCAATGGTTATAGGAAAAAGATAATCTCTTTAAACTCGTCTTGTAATAAATAATGATCAATAAATAAATAATGTTTTATGTTTCTAGAGTGGCATATATTTTATTAAAGTAAAAGTTCATATCATATTTTATATGTGGTATATGTATGCGTATATGCGTATTTGTAATATTTATAAAGGTATTTATTATATAGTACGAGGATAATAAAATTGACATTTCACATTTTTATATTCTATTTATATACATGCGAGAAAATAAAGGTAATACATATTTATATATTTCTACTGTAACTGTGGGCGAACGATAAATATAGAACAAAAATCAAAACAATTATATTTTTGAAAACAATTATTTAAAGCCTTATGAGTTCATAAACATTTTGTTCGATGTATAGTATTATTGTTTATTTAGAAATGTGTAATTACGTAGATGATAAATATATACTGGAGTATAAACTTTGATCTATAAATGAAATTTAATTTATAACGTAGGGGTAGACGTTTATAACAAAGAGATGAATGCGTCATGTATTGATATTATCTTTAAAAAATCTATATTGTTCTTCAGCATATTTAGAGAATTTAAATGTATATATCAAATATATTTGTGAATTATAATTTGAAAGTAACGGATTTGGAAAAAGAAAAAGGTATAGAATGTAATTAGGAAAAAAATAATTAGAATATTTTTTATATAATATGATATAATATAAAAAACAACAGTTGGTATAAATTTTTCATAATTTGTGAAAAATATACATAACATAATTATAATTAAATTATGTTCCTAATTATTACATTAATTATTTTCTTTGCCTTGTAATGAAAATAAATGTTATAAGTATATGTTGATGCATATAGTTTCAAAAGACTATTTAATTTTTCTGCATGTTTACTATTTTTTTAATATAGAAACATTATATATTTTATTGTTTATATGAAATTTGTATATAACTTTTTAAAACAATTTCAAAAATTAATTTTATATAATTTATAAACTTTTAAAAAATTCAATTTTATTTTTTTAATATTTAATTGTATTTTTAAATTCATTACTCAAAATAAAATCGATCTTACTCTATTTTTTTTATTAATAAATATCCATAAGCTTTATTTTATTTCAATAAATTTTTGTGGCTATTTTTAAAGAAATGTAACATAATATTTCCTAGTTATTCGTATATTTGAAAATGAATGTAGAGCTATGAACACAATGGTAGCAAGAGAAGTTATTATTGGCATTTCATTCCTGTGTGACAGTTAATGAGAAATACCTATGATTGAAATGGTTTCGAATTCGCTTTTTTGAATTCATTGTGGGAAGCGTGAATAATAAGTACTGAAATACGATATGTCTGATATGCTGTGTAAGTACTTGAATATCATGAATATTCATACAATTGAGTGTTTCAACGGGATGTATAATATAATTAAAAGAACATCAAATTGGCCATACACAATAATACACGTAGTTAGTATCTCTTTGTCTTTGCAAATAATAATGCCTGTGGTGAAAATAGAATTCACGAGAAAATTTAATTTATTATATAATTCAGTGATATGCTAGTTAATAGGAAATGTATATATATATATATCATTAAATATAAAAAAATATCAATTTTTTATCTATTTTACTGGGTATAAATATACATTATTTATATCATGTAATAATCAATTAGTTTTTAACAACCAAATGACATTCTTTTAAATTAATTTAGAAATCTTGAAAGTAATTAAAAATTATGTATGTAAATAGTATGTACTACAATATCATTGATATTTAAGTAGATTTACATTTGAAATTTCTATAAACAATTATATACAATGATCTCGATATGTGGATTTATTATCATTTGAAAGAATAATAAATTTAAATGTTAGCATGAAAAATTAAGCGTAATATTTTTTATGAATATATTATTAAAAGATAAAACAAATCATTTACATACCAAAATGTTAAAGTTGAGTTCTTGACTCATAATAATAAAAATTAAATACGAAAAATTTCATTTCAGTATATACGATTTAGTCTGTAATAGAAATTTCTTTAAAGAATATGAAAGAATACTGAATACATTTCAAAAAAATAATTATAAAATGTAATTTGAGTCAAATAATTAAAATTTTCATAGTATGTACTTTAAGTTTTTTAATATAAATTTCATTTTAAATTTTTAATTTTTTATACATTCAAGGTTTGTGTGTGTATATGTGTTTTAATATATAAATCATATATTGTATGTGATTATTACAAGTATATATTAAATTAAATTGTGTAATTTTTGCTTAGAAAGTTTATTTATAAGGAAGAACAATGTTCTTTAATCCTAATTTAAATAATTTAAAATAATGCTCTAAAATTATAATTTTCTAAGGCTATATTTTAATAAGATTTGTTTTAAAAAACATCCTTTGTAAATTAAAAAATATATGTTCAAATGATAATTTTATTAAATCTATTTTCTATTAATATTTCATCTATTTTTAATAACTTAAAAATATGAAAAATATTTTCTGTTAATAAAAATGACTGGAATAAAGTTTGAACTCAACAATTATGTTCATCCTTATATCTAAGCAAAAATACTAGATTGCAAATTGGAATTGCAAAAATAGAAATAAGTAACGTAGAGTGTTTATTGCTTTAAAATGTAAAAAAAAAATAATTAGGTAAAATTTCATTATGTGGATGTAAAAAGGAAACAATAAATTATCGTGCCGAAGAACAGCATGTTGCACACGCTTACTAGTAAATTTAATACCCATTTAACTACCATCTAAATCATTTGGTAAGTTAATTTAACGAGAGTTATCTTCGTATTTGCAGTGATAGTAGAAAAAGAAATAAAAAAAAAACAAGATGCAGAAATTTGAATTTTATTGCTTATAGAGATATTCTGAATTTGAATTAGTTTTTAAAAAATATTGCCTTACATAATTAACTTTTTAAATGTTTCTACATACAATTACGAAAAATATTTTAAAGTAATTGATTACAATAAATAATATGTATATATGTTATAAAATAATAATTGATATGAAAACATATTATTTATTTTGAATAAATAAAAATAATCTATAAAATAGGAATGATTATATTCTAGCTAATTACCATATTTAAACTGTATTCATCAAATATATTGGATAATTTGTAAGGAAAAATGAATAAATTATTTATTATTAAACAAATTTGATAAAAAATCTGTATATGTTAAAATAATAAATCTTCGTCAAAAAATATATTACATATAAACATTAGATAATTGACAGTATATACTAAAATTATATATTGTAACTTTAAAAATTCGAGAAGATAATAAAAAATTAACGTTTATTGAATTTAAATATTAACAAAATGTTTTGAATAAACCTTGTTGAACAGGGAAGTAATTTAATATTTATACTTTTATTATGTGTACACACAAACATATATATATATATATATATATATATATATATATATGTGTGTGTGTGTGTGTGTGTGTGTGTGTGTTTGTGGGTTTGCGTGTAGGTTGATTAGTAAGGGAGCGCGTGCGTGTGCACATGTGCGTGCAAATCGAACAAATACATTGTATTTCAATAAACGTTATATGTAAGATAAAATATTTTAAGCATGAAAATTAAAAACAAGACTGATTTTCTAAAACAGTTTCATTGTAAGAAATATACAAACAAATCACCATATGTTTAAAAATATTTCCCATCTTCTTCAGTGTACCGATGAATACAATGTTTTCATTATTGAAACATCTTCGAAAGTTTTTTTTAAGTCTTTTAAATATGTTTTCGATTTTATCATCTCCTTCTGAATTCTCCGAATGTTAATTTTTCCAAACATACATATTTTTATGGAACAAAAAAGTTACAAGATGATAAGTCAAATGAATATTCAAGCGTTGTTGTTTGTTTTTTGGATAAAACTGTGTCACCGAATGTGATTTGTACACAGGTGCATGTTCTTCATATAAAATTTCGAAATTAAATTCTAATGTTGGTCGTTTACTTATACGATCTATTAGATATATAAAATTTACTATATCATTTAAAATATTTATATTGATATACACATTTGTCACGAAGAACAGATGAGATAGTTATTGTAATTTTATATAGTCATTGAATTTATGTTTCATTTTAAGAAAGATATTAAAGAATTAATTGAATATAAAAAAAATTAACTTTATATAAGAAAACGAATATTTGCAAATTTGAAAACGTTATTTATCTATTGTAATCAATTAATTATTAATATTATACAAGAAAATTGAATAAATATTTATTAAATAGAAATTTTATACAATTATAAATAAATATGTAAGGTCATGATTTCTATAGAAGGTAAAAGAAATGCTGAAGTGGTCTATTTTAGTTACAATAAACTTATTCATTCAAAATTTATTCAATATAATGGTGTTGTAACCTTTATTTTCGATTCGTCAACATCAAAGTCACAAAATTCTATCTGAAATCGTTTATGAACATTCAATGGAAATACCATCATTATCAAAGTAAAAGAAAAAATTCAATATTTTGTATTGAGATAAAAAAACATATGTATCTTTCTTTTGAACAAAATTCGAATGATTTCTATTAACAATTTTATGAATTCCAAGTTATCGAACATGAGTACAAACAGTTGGTTTATATTACAAATATCAAAGAAACAAGAAAAAAATAATAAAGGAAAATATTCAAATATATTAAAAAATAAACTATGTTAAGTCCTTTTTAAAATAACTTTTCTTTACAAATAGATAAATACATTTTTTTTTTGTATAAAATAACTTCTTTTGAATTTTTTCTTGTATAAAAAGAAATTGAATCTACTTTATTTGTGTTTGTATTATGAAAAACATGAATTTATAATTATAAAGAAAATAAACAAATAATAAAGATTTATATATATATATATATAAATATATTATTGATTTATACACATATACATATTATATGTACTTGAACTTACGGTTTCTAGTTGTTTTGCATATGCAGAACTGGAGTTGTTAGCTTGAATTAAGGGCCGTCCTTGATTGAAAATTGAACAAATTACCATTCCCAACGAATACATGTCACTCAAGATGCTACACACTGATGCTGTTTGCATTTCTGGAGCTGCAAAAAGATTTAAATTACTCAGTATTTCCATTTTAGTAATTATTATTTAAGTGCAAAAAGTTTTATATATATATATATATATATATATATATATATATATATATATAAATTCATTATTTTTTATGAATATGAAGTTATTTACTGAGTTCAAAAGTAAATATAAAATTATTTATGAGTTGAAAATGAAACAAAGATATTTAATATTAAATGTATAATGTAATTTATTAGTTCTAGAAATATTCATAATTACAATTAATGCTGTATTAGTTTATCATCAATTTTAATTAATTAGTGAATATTATATAATTACAAAACAGCATATGTTATTTTGTATAATATTTATATATTATTCAACAAAGTACATCAGATATTTATATTTTATTATAATTATTGATTTATTAAAACAATGTACCTTGTTCGATTTTTATATTCTTGTATTTGTGAATTCCAAATGATGTAGAAAGGAAAAAATATTTTCCAGTGTTTATATATATATATATATATATATATATATATATATATGTGTGTGTGTGTGTGTGTGTGTGATTATGTGTTATGTTTGTTAAAATTGAGCTTTAATTGTCATTTTATAGATTATAATTTCTGTACTTTTTTTCATAAAATTTATAAATATTGTAATAACTCTTGATTAGATTTTTATTTAGAAACATCTGAGTTCTGGAATAAGAGAATTTTTTGGGTTTTAATAGGAAATGAAAAATTGTGCATAAAAAAATGTAATATTGTATGTGTTGTTTAAGAAAGTTGCGTTGTTAATCAGTAAATTTGATTTTGGTCTTGGAAATAAAAAAGAATAAAATATTGTTCTAATTTCATAAATAAATTTTATCTTGTCTTGTGAATAAATATTTTCAATTTTAAGATGATTTTTTTGATAAATGCAGTAACATACCGATTAATTTTTTAAACTCTATGAAAAAATTTTGAAAATATTTTTTTTCAATTCATATATTTAGAAAAGAATAAAAAATAAGATTTATATATTTTCATGTATTTATATATAAATATAATCAATTTGTTTCCAGATAATTGAAATATGATTATTTGTTGTGAATTGGAATTATTTAATATCAATTTTTATTTATAGCCTAAACAAAATTTAATGGAAATGATGTTCTGTAATTTAGATCGACTAATGAAGGTACACGTTGTGATACGAAAGTAAGATGGTACATCTTTACAGTGTTTGGAAAGTAATTTATTCTGTCAAGAGGTAAACAATTAAATTACCATCAATTAGTAAACGTTGATCTTCGAGTGTGCTAGCCTTATTGTGTACATAATTGGGTCATGTTAAAACTATAATGATATTACTTGTATAACAAGTCACGTATTTTCCATAAATATTATAAATATTTCCGTATAAAATTGCATTACATGTATTTCAATGCATTTTTTATTTATTTCTATCCGTCATTATATTTTCTGGATTTCTATCAATAATAATTTATTATTTATCGACTGTCTATCTTTTTTTCGGTACGTCTCGTTCAATTATATTGTACTTTAGATTTTTTTGTCATATTCATATATGTCAATAACTATTTCTTTTCATATTCATCCTATTCCGAGTTCTATTCATAAATATTGAATAGAATGTTTTATGTGTTTGAAATTTTTTGATTTATAAGAGTAACTTGATTTATGTGAAAATATTTTAAAATTTTATTACACAATTTCAGTAGAATAACGCACAATATATATTTGTATGACATGTAAATTATATTAATCAATGCTATTTTTACCGAATGTCTTCTACATGTGTTACGCTATTTGACAGAATCGATGTATATGACGTCATAAAGTTTTTTAATTTCACGTATTCATTTATTCCAAGTGTTGCAGTTATGTTGAAACATAGTTGAACGTATATATACATTTATCTGTACTCATACTATTTTTCTCATTTTTTTCGTACACGCGCGCGCCCACACAAACACACACACACACACACACACACACACATATATATATATATATATATATATATATATATATATATACACGTATAAAAATACAATAATTTCACGGATGTTCAAATTTAGAACATTGTTGATATATAACTGTTTTCATTTTTAAATTTGATTAAATTTTTTGCGCTATGATTTATTTTATATTTATTTCTGTGAATAACAATATTCGAGTAAATAGAATGAAATGTGGTAACATGTTTAAAAATAGTTTCTATAGATTCACAATAAATGTATTTTGAAAATGTTTATTTTGTTAAAAATGTTTCCCAATGAAGAAATAAAGTGGCTAGGAATATCAAAATTTTCGATTTTTCCAAATACATTGTAATTTGAATTTTAATTATTATTGTCAATATTTCTAGATTTTATAATTTTGAATAATTAGTGAAAAATTAAGTTTTGTGAAAATACTTAATATGTATTATATGAAAATATTATATATATAATCATGAATATTTATATATTTAAGTAATTTATATTAGTAAACCAAAAAATAAGTATATTTTAATTTAAAAATGGTAATTTGATACTCAAAACGTCATTATTTCATGAAATTTTAAAAGAATTGCTATAATTGGTTGTATACTATAAAATATTAGATATACAAGAAATGTGTACAGCTATAAAATATTTTTTTATGATTATTAAGAAAATACGTAGCATTATAAGATGCTTAGTGTTCCTACTGTATGACAAAATATCGGTTAACAAGTCACTTGTTGCTTAGGTTGTTGTACATGAACTCGAATGCAAACAACTCAACCACCTATTGTACTTTCTAAGTTTAAACTAGAGTTTAAATTCAAAGATACTAGGATTAAATATAAAGCACAACACTAAGACGATGGTGCTCTGAAGCAGCTGTTTCGTCTTTCTTCAATTGTAAGAATATTTAGTGGATTTTCGAAAGTTTATACCACTGTTATGAGTATGTATTGAATTTGGGAAAAATATATATCAAACAACAGATTTAGTTTAAACAAACAACTTGTTTTATCAAAATGATGCACAATTAAATGTAAGGAAATATATGTATATTTAAATGATTTGAATCACAGGGTTAAATTTCGTATATAATTTTAATGTATTTTTGATATTATTTTTTTTCCTTTTTTAATGTAAACAATAAAAGTATGTTTTTACTGGGAAAAAATAATATAAAAATGTTTTCATATTTCTTTTCTTTGTATATTTTATACAAAAAGAATAACAGCAGGATTTTTATATGATAATGAATATTTATAATATTTTATTTTATTATTTTAATTTAATCCATAATTATGTCGTCATATATTTAAAATATTTTTTTATTCTTTTGAATCTAATAATGGATAAAAAGTCAATTATTTTTGAAAAATTATTTAATATGAATTTTATTTATTCATCAAAATTTATTAAAAAATAATCAATGGTAATATTTATAATAAGTTTGAAATTCCAATTAAGATAACATACAATAGCCAAAATTATTTGATATTATATTCATCTAGCGACAATAAATTTAATGTTTAATACATGATTTGACAAAAAATAAAGAAACATATTTCAAAAATTGGAATGACTGACAATCTATTAAATAAATTATAACTGAGATAGTCATTTAGTAAAGGATCCACTAGTGCTAACAATCACTTAACTTTCTTACTAATAGTTTATTACTGTTGTATATATGTTCTTTATTATTTAGTGTAGCAATTTAGCAACGTAATAGCTAACAGACAGGAGTGTACGCATGAAGCGTAGAAAGTTTTAAATTACCATTTCTTATTTGTTCGCAACTTCAGTGGAATATTTCAGGACGTATCTTTGCCGGAGGTTAAAAATTTCGACCTTTTATATCGGTAATACAGATTCTGGGAATTATAACATTCGAGGATGCGCATAACATACCAATCTATTCCCGAACAATGCCATTGATCGTAAATATTCGCTTGTTGTTGTAAATGTTTGTGTACATATATATATATATATATATATATATATATATATATATATATATATATATATATACACATACATTAAAAAGCAATATTTAGAACATACTTGATTCTATAACGAAACGTCTACATTTTCATAGAATGTCGAAGGAAATTCAATATTGAGTGCCATGAATTCAAGGAAATATTTTGGTTTTTTGTTGAAAAAATATTTATAATTTTTAATTGAAATAAATTTATAGTAACATTATAGTTTTATAAAATTTAATACAAAGGAGATAATATAAAAAGAAACAAATTAATTTTAAAATATTTAAAAATATAAATTATTTTTTAATCAAAAATTTTATCTTGGATGATAAATTAAGATAATGAATTAGATTAAAATTTTACGAACAGAATTTGCATTGAATTTAAATGATATTTTAATATTATTTGAATGAACAATTGGAAAAGTTGGAAAATCAACAATAATATATATAATTTTGTTATAAATGTTTAAATGGTAGAATAAGAAATATTATCAATATAAAAATTATCAAATTGTCTATTTCATTGTAATTGGATATACATAGAAAGAGTAAATTATGTAAACAAAATTAAAAAATGAATATTTAGACTATAATTATGTTAAAAGCAATTGCAACTGACAATTCCAATATTGTTCATGCTGACAACATTTGTCTATTTAATGCATTGTCTGCAGTACGACGATGCATATTGAAAATGATGTAGAGAGCTGATTCTAGTTATTAATGATCTGCGAACGTTTCTATAATGGCAATAAATAGTTTAATATGATATATAATGATGCAGTTACGACCAATGTTATACGAATTTCAAGTTATATGGTATAAAATATATGACGCCCTATGATTTTACGAGCAATCAAATAATTTATGAAAAATATGCAACTGGGTAAAATTAATGTGTAATAAATTATATTGAACATTTTATATGAAATATAATTAAAGAATTTTTAACAAATTATTGAAATTATATATGGATAAGAAAAGAGATAAAATTAAATTGTGAATGAGAGGAATAGGTGAAAATTATTAAATAAATAATAAAAATGATAGATTGTTTAAATTTTCATATATATATATATATATATAGATATATATTTGAAAGTGTAATATATAAATCAGGAATATTTTTATAATTTTGATTGTGTACATATCTGTGAATAATTTGTAAGTACTTAAAAGTCTAAACTAATTTATTTTCAAAGTTTAAGATTTAGACATTGAATAATTCTACATATTACCGTAATCTCTGAATAAGGCAAACTTTAGCAATAATTATTATCTACGAAGCTGTCTTTCGACCACATTATTTTCTGCTACACGCGTATGTATTATAATCCAGAACGTCTCTGTAGATTTGTTTTCATTCGCTTAGATGTTTGATTCATTAGCTTTTAGTTACTAACTTTGAAACATAACACCTTAATTTCATTCATGTTACTATAACACTAGACACTTACATATCTAATTCAGTTAACTAATTTAGTAAACTACATTCGAAGTTCAGATATATAGGATTTTTTTTAATATATTTATAGATTTTAATCTAAATTCAATTTAAAATGTTTAATAATTGTTGATTGTTTAGTTTAATTATCTTCACTTATTTCTGTAATTATATTATTATCCTCAGAGAATAAATCATAAAATCTTTATAACAGAGCTGTTTTATCATAAAAATATATGTCAATTAAATTTAAACAATAATTAAATTTTAAAGAATTAAATTAAAATAATTGTGACATTTTGGGTATTGATTTATTTTAAATGATTTAGCAAATGATCCAAATAATAATTAATTATTTTATGCAGTATTATTTAAAAACATTGTTTCATATTGAATATTATAATTTGGTATAAATACTCTAAGTTTAATAATATTAATATGAGACAGAAACAACGCTACTTAATACTTTACATTTATTTATATTAATTAAAACACATATATAATGTATATATAATTTCATATTTACTTTGTGCCAAGCATTGTTTTATCATTTTTAATAATAATAAAGAATAAGATTAAATAAGAATATATTTTGAATTTTATAAAAATTACTTATAATAAAAATAAATGATAATTAATTACATACACACACACACACATATATATATATATATATATATATATATATATATAGAGAGAGAGAGAGAGAGAGAGAGAGAGAGAGAGAGAGGGAAATGGGGAGAGAAAAAGAAAATGATTGAAAATGGTATATTAGAAGTTTTCTTTAATGTAATTAAATTGTATGTAACCAAAAATTGTTTATATTTATGATTGTACATTTGCTAATTAATTATTAATTCTTACAAAATAGAATTTCTCTTTTATTTATACATATGTTTCTAGCTGACATCTTGTTAGAAGAGTCTTTTAATCTTTATTATTTAATAATTCATATTTATTTAAATTAATTAATCTACTATATTTTTATAAAAAACGCTTTTTAAAATATTGTTTTTATAAATTTATAGTAACAAATATGTAATATTTGGAATTTTAATATATATATATATATATATATATATATATATATATATATATATATATATATATATATACATGGAATTAAATCGAAGGAAAAAGTTTTGAAATGGTCTTCATTCAACATTGGGGAAAAAGAGGCTGATGATAATGATGAGATTAAAAATTCAAATTAATATTTCTTAACAATTAATTTTTTTAATAATAAAAATTAATACATACCTATAAAATCTAAATTTGGTTGAGCCATTTTTGAAAGTCTTGATGTCCATGGTTGGCAGGGAACAGGATCTACGCCATCAATATCGTTCACTCTTTCTGTAAATAATATGATTAAAAGACATTGGTGAAATAATTGAACTCAAATCGATATTTGTGTATATTTATATAATTGCATATACAATTTATTAAAAAAGTAATGAAATGATTTTTAATTTAAAAAAGTAAACTATAAATAAATATCAGAGAGTTAATTCGTACTTAAAAATATATTATATACTAATATATTATTTTATATATTATTTTTTTAAAAATAATGGTACTCAGATAGTACAATGAGAAAATACGACAATTTAGAGGACAAATTAACATACTATAATACTTCATATTTTTCAATATCTTTGGTAGTATTTTTCTTTTATTTCTTCAATTTTAACTTGGATATATTCATTCTTTATTTATGGTATAAAAGAGTTTATTTATCTCGTATATTTCAAGAGTTCAGCGAACATAATGTATCCTGGGAATATTTCTCAAACTATTAGCATTTATTTTCTTGAGTTGTGGACAACTTCTGTGGAAGCTATTTAAGATGTGTATCTGTATAACATTGGCAAAGTTGTTCATGTAAAAAGTTTTGTAGCATCACTAAATAATCATCTGATTTTATTGTTACTGAACGATTATCAGTATTTTGAAAACAGTAGGATTTGAAAACACACGAATTCCTTACTATTTGCCTATATATATATATAATTTATATTAATAAATTTAAAATAAATAAATTCATTTAATTAAAATCAAATATTTGAAAAATATAACACCTAAAAAAACATTTTTTTTTACTATTGTTTTTAGAAAGTGGATAAAGTTCATTATGAAATAAAATTGTTTTCCATAAACTTTATTAAACCATTGTACAACGTATACCTAATTTTTGTGAAAATTTACGGATTATGACTGACATTCCATAAGATAAAAGAAACCTTCTAACAGTGAACGAAGTTAAAGCTATACGCAGAATTCAACGAACGCATTAAAGGAACGAAATGGAACGTTGAATGGAGTGGACTTGCCTACACGTATCGACCGCAACTGCCCGAATATCCGGTTGCGATCCACATAAAACAAGTTTCTTCTTTATCCACAAGTTTCGTGTACTCAATTGGTAAATATTAAGACACGATACACTGTGTATTAAGCTATAAGTGCTTATTTCAACAGTTTAAAACATTTTAAACATATTCAAACGTTACATATTTTTCAAACTTGTATCTTCTAAAAAGAATTTTATCTTAAATGTTCATTAAAGTATTTTAATAAATACATTATATATATATATATATATATATATATATATATATATATATATGCCACTTTAAGAATATTTATATGAAATTAATCTCAAAAATAAAATGAAATAATTGTCTACAATAAAATTATCCTTAAATACTAATAAAAATAAATAAATATTTTAAAAATAAATAAAATTATTTAAAAAAATTCGTAATGAATAAAAATTAGTTTTTATTTCTTAAAAATAATTTTCTTATATTTGTGTGTTTCAAAATATGCAACATTTTTGTTGTTAAAAGTGTCTTCAAGTGTCCTTTTATTTTTTTAAAAAATATTTTAATTTTCTTTGCATTCTTTCAAATTTTTGAGAATGGATTTAATTATCATTATTTAATTGAAAATGTCTATTTAAAATAATTTTTTTTTGTTTCATATTTTGCGTTTGGATAGCAGAATGTAAATTCATTTTTTTATAGAATGTAACTATTTGTATTTTTTTTATTTATTATGAAATTTCTGCCATCGACTGTTCTTATTGAAAAATATAGATTCTTATGATTTTTATTTTAATATAGATAGTAAGCTCTTTCTACAATAATCGTTAATATAATACAATACTGTGTTCAAGTATTTGTACGAATTAGTGATTATTACTTCAGTCTATGGATAGAATATAATGAAGAGAATAAATCTTTGTTAATTAATAAACTTTAGAAATTGAAATTAGATGGATTTAATCTTATAATATTCCAATAGATTTTAAACTTAATTTATGTGGATATTGATTTTTAAATTTGTGATAATGTTTGTTGAAAATTTTTTTTCACTTATAATAGTACCTTTTAAAACAAAATAAATTTTTAATCAAAAGTGTTTATGTTTGTTTTCTTTCCCAGGAATGATTTTTTGAGGAATATTATAATAATCAATAAAGTAATTATACAACTTGTATTTATTTTGTATAAAAGAATTAAATATCTCATCTAATTTCAAATATTTTACCAGATTTAATTTTGGACTTAGTGTTTTATTAAAATATATTTTGATATAAATGACTAAATATTGAGATTTATTTTTATTGAAAATAAATATTCACTCCCTCTCATTTTAATATTCCATTATTATGCAATGTAATTTAATTAGTGTAAAAACAAGTAATTATAAGAAATAAATATTCAATTTAAAATTTCCGGTTTAATGAAGTAGTGCTTGATATGTGTCGGCAAATTGTTTTCTTAGAAACTCCAACGCAATACTATTGTGCTGTGCTATGAATAGCTTTGATGTACTTTCAAAACTAATATAATAGTTTGTTAACTCAATTGTTCAGGTCAAAGCAATCGCTTATTGTTTGCTCATATTTAGAGGAAATACATTTAACATTATACATCTGAATATAGTTGGCATGATAAATGGCCTGGAAAAATATTGTTACACAAGTATAAATCTGTTTAAAAGTTCATTACAAAATGGTTTTCTAGATAATTATTATGTCGAAAAGAACTTTATAATTTAATATGTACTTAATGAGCTACATATAATAATAATATATAGTATTATAAAATATGAAAAAGGTTCACAGTTTGTTAAGGTCATTTTCATTAAAAAATATCATGAAATTAGGTCATATTCTATTCAATTACTTATTTTCAAAAGTTTCATATCAGTATAATAGGAAATATGTAGGCTTAATAAAAAAATATTTTTGATAAAAGTATTAAAAGTTTTCAAAAAAAATATAAGGTTCTGAAAAAATAACAAAAATCATATGGTATTCAGTGTATTGAAAAATATATTAATTTGTTTTATAATTAAATTTGAAATTTAGTAATTTTTCATTTTATTCAGAAAATGGAGGCAACAAGATAATCAGTTTTGATTAAAATCATATGCTAATTTATAACTTAATTATTTCATTATATTATATTCAAGTAAATTTATCTCATGGAAATTAAATTGAATGGATTTTAGTTTCAAATTTAGATATATTATTGATTGAGATTATTGTTATATGTTTGACTGTATTACAAGGACATAAATATTTATAAAATACAATTTAACAGAAAATTATATCATAATTAGTAATTGTTTATATATAAATTGATATTTAAGTAAAATATAAAAAATATTCTTTTTTTTCTTTTTCTTTTAAGTGCACAAAGCGGACGTGAATGAATTAATTACAATTTTTTTTCAATTACTTTTAAAATTGCATTTTTAGGTTATAATATATTTTTGATAAATTAAAATATTTATACATATTTTAACACTACTCTATAAATTTATAAAATATCTTTACATACACACACACACACACACACACACATATATATATATATATATATATATATATATATATATATATATATATATTGAAAATGGATAATAATTGATCTATAATTTAAAAATTAATTACTTGTTTCTATTACTGTAAAAAAATAAAATAAAACCACTATTGTATTTTTTTAAAAAAATACTAATATTTGAAAATAGTAAACATGAATTACGATATTTTAATAGATTTGGAAGATATTTTGTACTTTTATAAAGATCTTTGAATATTTTAAGAAGTTTTCCCAACATTTTTTTTAATAAAATTCTATATTACTATTTTTCTTAATATATAGTTAATTGGATATTTTCTTAATGAATTTTTAATGAAAATACAACAAAGTATTATACACAAACTTATTATTATGTATATATAATACATCTGTTACACAGTTCATTTTCCGCTTCATCATTATTTAAATTAATCGGTCAGTTTGTTTCTCATTGGGTTATTCGGATATACATATCTACTTTTCTCTTGATTATACAGATTATATAGGCATTGTAAATGTGTTCTCCAAAATTATCTATTAACCAACTATCAGGGGAGTTTTATCTAGAGAATTTCAAGTTAAATTTCTGCGTCAACTGTCTGACCGTATCGATCGTATGTAGTTCTATACTACTAGTTGTAGTGTTTGTTAAATCTTGGGGACTGAATTTATATAATCAGATTTGAAATCTTACTAGATTTATCTTATACAGAATATTTTAGAAACTGTTACAAGTTCGATTTGGTATTTTAAAATTATATATGGAAAAAAGTAATTTTGACCATAATTTGTGTTTTAATTCTTACTAAAGTGTTTTTAAATCTAAAATATTAATAGTTTTAATTTCTATTAAAATGATTATTATTATTCAATTAATAATTATTATATAAAAATAGGTGAAATATTTTGTGTGTGAATAAATATTGTATGTAAAAATACATTACGTTACAAATATAGTTTTTTTTGTATATTTTTAGTATAAAAATTAAGTTACATTGAAGTTAGTTTCATGAACACGTATTTTTATTGATGTAAGAAATGTAATTATAGATAAAAGACTTTGGTATTTCTTTCGTATAGAGTCTGTAAAGGTGATACTTTGATACCATTAATCAACATCAGTTGACGGAAGGTCAAATTTCATTATATAAGTGGTACTTATATAATATTATTTTCTTCAATTCCATAATGGATCTAATCAATAGGTATTTATTAATAACTACTAAATGCAATTCTATATTTTATATTCCGAGCAATTATTTTTTAATAAAATTATAGTAAAGGAAAATAAATTTTAATATTATTAAAAAATATACATTTTTATTTTAACAGTAATTATTTTCAAATAGTTATATATTTTTGATTTATTAATATTAGAAAGATTGATATTTTTTTAAGTAAGTTATTCAAGAAAAATAATAATATTATTTCTTTCCAAACACAACATTTTGTTGATTTTTAATAGTTATTTAATATTAATTTTTGATTTCTTTATCTGTAATTTATGTCAGTGGTGTAATTTTTAGAATATTGTTTATAAAATCTTATTTCTTGTGTTTTAATTTTTTAATTATATTTATATACATACACACACATACATATATATGTGTGTATATATATTGTGTTTGTATTCTTTATTTATAAAAAATAAATCATTTCGAATTTAATTAAACGTAAATAAATCAACGCTTTTTAGAAGGTATTTCATGTTTTCAAACTAATCAAAGCAAGAACATAGACAAGTTATTTTTGTGCTAATTAGTCGAACGTTCATTATATGGATGGAAACTTTAAATTTAATTATATTAAGTGTTCATACTGTAATGTTGACATGTGCAGTTCAATTCTCGTTTACATAAAACCAATACAGTAATTATATTTCACAAGATATTGATTACCTCTAATAATATACTAATTTTTAATTAAATAATTATAATTAAGTACGATTTTTAACAAAAATATATGCGTGTTTATTTGTTCGAAATTTATATAATTAATCTCTACTTACTTTTATTCAAATATACAATATAATGAAATTCGACCAGTAATAATTTTTATTTGAAACAGTGTATAGTATAATCGTGGTTATTCACCGAACAACTTTCGTTCGTATTTCTATATAACGTTTGATATTTTCAGCTTTTGTAATAAGGTTGAACTTTCGGTTCATAATTATAGTTTGGAATCGTGGCTATAGATTCATTTACACAAATGAATCACTATCCCAAATACCACAAAATTATTTCCACAGAAAATTTATATGTTCCTGCGTTGTAAAGACGATGCTATTGTTATTGAAATACGCACGAAGGAATGAAACTAAATAAGAAATTGTTGAACATTTCCATAATGAAAACTTTGTTGTGTTTTGAAGCAATGATTTATTTATGAAAAACACATTTTTATATTTTCTTTCGAGTTTTAATTTAAAATCATATGATCTTGTCGAATGTTTTAATTTGTAGTGTAAATAATATTTTAGTAAAAGAATTGGTTATTTTTTTATATAAAAAATCATGAATTAGAAGTGTGATGAGTAGAATGGGATGGTGCAAGTTCGTAAAATTTAATTAAATTTTATACGTTTATTTTATATTTACAATCTAAATATTTTTATATAATACATTTGATTTATTACTTATTATTATATTAAAGCATTTTTGTTGAATGAGTATGCCATATTGCAAATTATTCACGAAAGAAACATTTTGAATGAAAAATCGTTTTGATTTTCGATTTTCTTTTACAAGTTTTTTGGTTCTTTGTTTCTATGTTTAGTTTTATGGTTGTCTTGGAAAAATATTTGATATCATTTTGTTATATAGGTTTGGATATTCATTTTCATTATACCTTAAATAATTTTTAGATTAAAGCTACGAAATTTTTATGGAATTTATTAAAAAATAATTTATTTTTTTAAAAGAAAACAAATATGATTTTTCATAAGAGATTAAAAAATCAAGTTTTTTTCATAAAAATATTTTAAGTTGAATTGCAATAACTATATTAATAAATATAATCATCTTTTAAAAATAGTTTTAAAAAATTATATTATTAGTATTTTGAATTCATAAGAATTTCAAAAAATAGTTTATATAAAAAATTTGTAATATAATTATAAAAATATATTTGGTTTAGTGGTTATATAAATTTTATAGGTCATAATTAAGCCATATAAATTTTATATTTAATCTTTAATTATTATTCGAAATTAATTTTTCATTTACTTATTTAACTATTACATACTAAATGAAACTCCAGGTATGTTTATCTATGTTCTATTTATATTTACTAGTTTATTCATGATTAATTAAAATGAGTTTATATATATATATATATATATATATATATATATATATATATATATAAATGATTTATTTCAGTTAATGAATATGCAAGATTAATTATCTTTTATTATACCTGTGATATATTTTATCTATCGTTTCATACTCACGCAAAGGTTATTTTTAAAACAATTTTATTGTTATGCAACCTGAAAGCATTAATCTAAACACAATTAATTACAAATATTTTTCTTCTTGCATAATAAATTAAAAGGTGAATACATACACAGACACACACACACACACATATATATATAATAGGATTAATTATCGTTATTAAATAATAATAATAAATATTTTATTCAAAGGTATGTTTACTCAAAACACTAATGTCAAATTTATTTTTAGAATGACATTTTTTTAGTTATATTTGGTTTGATATATATTTTTTGGTATTTTATAGTGAATGACGATTTATTTTATTTTTAATGATAGGTATTGAAGAAAATTTTATAAGTCACAAAATAAAACATAGCATATTGTGTGAGTAATAAAAAAGCACTTCAACATAACGTCTTTAAGTGAACATCGATCATATACGTATATAATAAAGATTTGTGCAAGGTTTTTTTTTATTTTATAATGTTAAAATATTACTCTACACTTTCGTATATAGATTTATTTTTGTATTTAGAACCAATTTATTACTTAGTGCAAATGTTCACAACTTATGAGATAAATTTTGAATTTGCTCAGTTTTTAGTTTATTAAATAATTTTTAAAGAGTAATTTCTTTATTGAAACAAAATAGTTATTACATAATTAATTTTTAGTAAAAGTAGAAAATATTTTTTTGATTTAAAAAGTAAATATTGTAGAATAGATCATGGCTTAAAAATTACATAGATAAATAATAGTAGTTTGTTGTTAAATTGGTTATTAATTAATGTATACAGAATTATATATTTATTATTAATCAATCGTACATCATTTATAAACACATACTCTTATTTCAAATATAAGTCAAATATTTACAAACTAAACTTAATATGAATGTATAGCTATACTTGACTGAATTGAAATTAATATTGGTACCTCTTTGTGCAAACGACCATAAAATTTAATTACAAATTCACAAAGCAACTGACATGTATGTATAATATATATATATATATATATATATATATGTTTTTCAAATTATTTAATCATTAGCTTTGATAGTACATTGAATTCTACTAAAAAATAACTAATTGAAATTTTTACTAGTTTTACTATAGTTTTTATTGATTTACAAATTATGTTATTATTATAAAAGTTATTAAATTTCAGTGTTTAAATAAGTTTATAAATTATTTTTATTATTTTTCAATGATTCATTATCGAAACAAAAAGTATTTATTTTATAAAGTATACAAAGTTTCTACATTACACTTCTACAATAATCTAAACTATATGATTATTACTCTAATAAGTAATGCGGATAATTATGTAGTATTATTAATTATAACTCAAAGGAACTCTTGAATAGTTTTCAAAAGTATAGTATCGTTAATTAAATATTACTGCAGTTTCATGTACAAGTTTGCAACAAGTAACTATAAATTAATTGCAATAAAGTTGTGTTAGCGTAGTTGCATATATCCAATTTAATGGTAATATTTGTTAGAAAAACATTTATTATGATTTAAATAGAACTTAGTTTTTTCGATGATAAGAAAAGTTTATAAGTGAATAAGTAGATTTTTTTACAAAAAGAAATTAATACACAATAGTATGAGTATTTTATGGTAATATTAATCAATATTTTCATTTTTATATGAAATGCAAGATATCTTATTTGCGAAACTTCATTTCTCATTTCGACGTTTGAATCATTCTCATTCACTTAGTGTTTATATAAGACAATTCAAACGTCAAAAACATTTACTCTTCTCTACGTTGAGAACAGTGATAATACAAAGTTTTTAAAAAATCCAAATTTTCGTGTAGAATAATTTACTTATTATAATTGACAATAACATTTTTTTCAAAAAAAATATAATTTTTAAATATATATATATATATATATATATATAAAGTTAAAATATTTAATTCTTTTTTATTATAATTAAATTTTTGAATTTTTAGAAAAGAATCTTTTGATTCTGGTATTTATTTAATATTTTAAACATTCTATTGATATACCAATTCTTGAAATATATATTTTTTTAATGATTTTTATTTTTTTGCCGCATTTTAGTTTTATCTTTTAGTTATCACATTTATCTTTATTGAAGTATTGACAAAGTTAATAATATAATCAATAAAATGGACGTGAACTACTCATTCAGAGTTTATTTTTATTTCTTTGCTTTCTTCGGTTGAAAGTAAACCTATTCAATCTTATAAACAAATTTTAGTGTTTCTTTTATACATATACACATACATACATACATATATATATATATATATATATATATATATATATAAATGTATGTGTATGTGTGTGAGTATTTCTGTATTTTTCTTTCTCTTTTATTCGAACTGAAGAAAATTTTCCTCATCACCTTATACAACTATTTTTAAAACATTTTAACATATTTTATATTTCTTTCTTTCTATTTATTCATTTTATATTCTTTTCTAACAATTCGACTTTGATATTTAGTATTAAAAAGTAAACGACAAATAATTGTTAAGTTTGAAATATAAAATTTTAAATTTTCAATAATCTTTTAAATAATGTATTATTTTTTTGAAGAGTTGAATTTTTGTTATTTATTGTATAGTGTAAAATAATATTTAGATATATTCTGAATTCAATTTAATAAATAATTTATTTAAATAAATTTTAAAAAAAAATTAGTAAATAAATTTATAATATTGATGTCAATTTTTTATCTTTTATAAATTTTTATCAAGTTGTATTAAATATATATATTATATTATATAATTTTTTATATATATATATATATATATATATATATATATATATATATATAGGATGTTTTTTTAGGTTAGATAGAACTTTCGATACGGATTCAATTTAAAATTTTATCACGCTTAAAAAACATCTATATTAATTTTTACAATTTTTTAAATTATTAAGTGATGTAGATATTTATTCTTAGATACAAAATCAGTTAAAAATTTATTTATAAATATCATATTGTATAATTATTATTATTTTCTGTTATTATATTTTAGAATTAATTTTTGCTTTTATATTTTTCTTCTTTATCGATAATTCTTCAAATATATTTTCTTTTTTTCTTGAATAGTGAAAAAAGGTTTTAAAAATACAGAAAATATATTTTAAAAACTTTGTAATGTTAATAGTAGTTATACTGTAATATATAATATTGTTGATTTTATAATTAAATATTATTAAAACATATGATTAAATGTTTTTTAAAAAATAGATAAGTAGAAAAAAATGTAATTATAATATATTTTAGTATCTTTTATAAAAAAAGTACTAATTCTTGGAAAATATAAAATTAATAATTTTTAAGAAATAAAATTTATTTATATCGTTCTCAAGATTTCATTTTAAAATGAAATATATATATATATATATATATATATATATTTCTTATGTACTATATAAAAATACATACATATGTATATAGCCACATAAATACACATAAAATTGTTAGTAATTGTTCACCAGCGGCTATTTCAATTAAAATTCACGTTTCGGTTTAATTTTAGACTACGTGTGTTTGTTTAATAATATCTTTAGGCAATTAAAAATACGTTTACATAAGTTTATACGTCTCCTATTTTTTCATCGATTATTAAAATAAGAATAAAATTTCATTATGGAATTTTCTAACATTATTTGTCAATGGATCAATATTTTAGATTTAAATTCTAATTAAGTAGCTGTTTTTCAATTTTTTATTTTTTTATTAGTTTTTGGGAAAAGAAACTCATTTTATTTAGAAATTATTATTTTATTTTGTTTGTATATAAATAAAGGAAAAAAATATTTGTATTCAAAGAAATAATTTATATATTTTTTATGTTTTAAATATTATTTTTAATTTTTATTTCAACGTTGTTTTATACTGGATGAAATATATATAGGAAGTTATTAATATTTTGAAATGAAAAATATATTAACTATTATTATTTAAATTGTAATTTTTAGTAAATGAAAGATTATTGTAATTTTTATGTTTTTTTATAAAAGGAATAATAAATAGAAGAAAGTGTATTTTCAAAAAATAGATATTTACATATTTATTCTAATGGAAAAAATTGATGTTTGATACGAATGATGTGTAAAAGAAATATATTATTATACAGTTTTAAATATTTATTAAATAAATAAATGAATAAAATTTTCTCTACATTCGTCAGTAAATAATTGTTTATAAAATAAAATATTGTATATATATATATATATATATATATATATATAAAATATGTATATATTTACGCAAAAAATTATTAATTACAATTACCAAAAAAAGCAAATGACATAATAAAACGAGTTGTTTAAAATGTAAATACTTGATATATCAGATAATGTTGTTGATTATTGCCATCCATTTGTCAGAAATACCATGCTGTACGTTTATTTAGGATGTTATTTATGACTATATATTTGTTTTCACAAACAATTTTTTGTTACGTATTTACCGCACCCATGTTTCATCATCATCTCTTTGATATAAATTGAATTAATTGATTTTTCGTTATATTTTAAAGAAAGTGACATACATGACCAATCGAGCGTTTTTCGTTAAAGTGTATTTTAATTATTGAAACATTAAATTGATCGTTTTATTGGAAGTGCTTTTATCAATTATTAATGATTTGTTAATTTAAAGAATTGAATGAAAAGTGAATTCGGAGTAATTTTGTTACTAAAATATATTAAAAAGATTATAAGTAATTCAATTAATTGAAAAAATACTGATGAATATTTATATATACATATATATTCTTGTAATTTATTCTTTCATCATTTGAGTATTTTGAATATATACAATTGGAGAAAAAATGTTTTTTATACATTTCATTTTGATATAAAATTTATTTGAGAACGTTGAAGAGGAAAATATTTGATAAAAGTAATAATATTTTCAATCTATTTTAAAAACAATTATTGTTAAGAAATCTTTTTAAAACTGTGAACTTGTATATTTTTTCAAGTATTGTTAACTCAGTTGATGATTCGATATGGTTTCTTATTGATTGTTAAAATACGAGTTATTTGATTTCATTAAGTAGTAATATGTTTACCCAATAAATTGTGTATTTTTTAATACTGTCATTCTATTTTTATCATAACATATTTACATCATTTTATACATTTTTTTAAACAAGTTAAAAATAATTTTTTAAGAAAATACTGAAATAGATTCAATTTCTATAAAAATAATATATTTTTTTTCAATTAATTAAAGTAATTTAATAAAAGATTAAAATAAAAATTAAAATTGATTTTCCCAATTATCAATCATTAATAAATTAATATCGTTTGTAAAAATGGAAATATTTAATTAAATTGTCTTGAATTTTTATTTATTTTTTATATTTTCATGGTATAAAAAATATTTTAATTATGTTAAAATTTATGAAATGTTATCTTAGTATTTCATTCTAGACAACCAACAATTTGTTTAAAATGTGTTGAATAAGTTTATAATTTATACAGTAAATTATTCTTAAAATATCAGTCTATGCTTTTAAAATAAATAATAACGCTTTACAATGAATTTGTTTAAATGAAGTCTGTATAAACGGAGATATTATTATTATATATTCAAAAATAACTAAAGTTTATAATGAATAAAACCACTTCATTTCTATGTTTAATTCTAACTTAAAAACATATTTTGAGTTCATATCTTAAAATCTCTATAAAGAATTAAAAATCTTGTAATTCGATTTGATTATACTCCTCGATTGACAATAATTAGTTGGATTATATCAAGTTAACGTTTATTGAATAAATGGCAGCCGAAGGTATTGGTGGTTCAGACCGCTGACAATGTCAGATTGTCTTGAACAACCGATATCTACTCTGCCCTATATCGACACTGCATTTGGGCCACAGGTGGTTCAGGATGAGCTGAACATGTGAAATTAACATGTGTTTTTCTTCTTTTGTCGGAAATTCAGATATATGTATTTAAAGTGGATGAATCTATAAATAAATGTTTTTGTTATCTCTGATACTACTCTAGATTTACTGTTAACAATAACACCTACAAAAAAATATTTTAAAAATATATTGAATTTATTAAATAAATTTCAGTTCCTTTAAAGTTGCTAAATAACATTTATCATTTATATGGATCAAAAATAATTTTATTTATATAGTTGAGATTATTATTATATAGATGTTTTTTTAAACGTGATAGAACTTTAAATTTAATCCCTATCGAAAGTTCTATCTAACCTAAAAATTACTATTTATATATAATATATACTATTTATATATATATATATATATATATATATATATATATATATATAAGTATAAAGGTATGATTAAGGTATTTTTTAGGTTAGATAAAACATTCGATAGGAATTTAATTTAAAGTTCTATCACGCTCAAAAAAAACATTCTATATTTAGTATAATAATTTTTTTTAATAAATTTCACTTTTTTAACCTAACTTGTTGTTACAAATTTTCAATGACTTATTAAATTGTTTCAGTACATTAATAACAATATTATAAAATGATCAAATTGTTATTAAGATTAAATGTGTAATGAAAAGTGATGAAAAACAGTTAAGTAACTCGTTCCACTTATTTCAATTAAACTTTTTAGTTCATTAAATATAATTGTATTCGTCCATTTCTGTGCATTCGGTGTTTCATTTGAGTTTGTTATTTAACTCATTAATACCATTGTTTTGACTTTTTTTTTACTACTGATTTCGTCAATTGTGCAATTTTTAGTTAGCAAAATAAATTGTCTTTATTATAAATTTAAAAGTATATATATATATATAACGTTATTTTAAATATACTATATATGTTATTTTAAATAATTAGTTGACCATTTACACAGAACAATTATATATTGTAAATATTTATGAGTATTTATGTTGCAATCTGAAAATGTCTCTAGCACCAAAATTTATATTGAGATATAATAGAATTAGAATTTTCATAAGGTAGTTAATATCATATAAATTAATATGATCCTTTTTTTCAAAACAAATCTTCATTCAGACAATGTATATTAAGGCTTGTTTAATCACAATTTGTTTATATGTAGTAGAATTTTAATGACATGTTTTATATATATATATATATATATATATATATATATTCTAGTTCATTAGTAAATTATTTTACATTACGTAGTTAATATTGTAAATGTATCTCTGATATTTAAATAAGTGTTTAACAAACAGATTACCGTAATGAAATTTTCGATTTAATTAAATCAACAACGTTAAATAAATATTACGCCTATATAAAAAATAAACATCTATCGATAACCGTACCTGTGAATTCAAGTCCGGCTAACTTCCACGTGCCCTTTTTTGTAACAAGTATACTGCTGGGACACACGTTTCTATGAAGCACGTGGCCAGAATAGTGAAGAAACGATAAAGCTTCTGTTATCTGTAACAAAAATAAAATGATTTATACATATATATATATATATATATATATATATATATATATATATATAACTACATATGTGTAAGTATATAATTTGAATTACTTATATAAAATTTATTTTTAATATATTTTTTTATAAAAATTCATAAAAAAACTACATTCAATATAAAATATATATATATATATATATATATATATATATATATATATATATATATATATATATAATCACGTATGTGTATGTATATAATTTGAATTACTTATATAAAATTTATTTTTAATGTATTTCTTTTATAAAAATTTATATAGAAAATTATATTAAATACAAAGATATATATATATATATATATATATATATATATATATATATATATATATATATATAGAAAGAGAGAGAGAGAATAATTATAGTTTAATTTATTGACGATTTTATTAATTAAATAAATGTTTTATATTATGTTAAAATTTATTAAGGAAAACTATAGCTTAAAAATTAAGAAAAGTGTTTTGAGAAGCAAACAATTATTTTCGTTATATTTTTATTAATTATTTGTTATATATATATATATATATATATATATATATATATATATATATATATATATATATAATATTACGTTGTATATATAATGCTAACGAGTAACTATAGCCACCTTTAGTAAAGAAAAGTTTAGTAATAGCATTTGTGATTTTTTGACGTTTTGTTATTTTGCTGGTTGGTCGACGTCAAACGTTCAAAATTCGTTTTTGAACATCGTAGGCGTTAGAATCTATTTTTATTATTCTATTATATTTTTTTATTCATCTACAAACCGTCAGTAATGCGACCGTGCAAAAAAATTGACAAAATTTTTTTTGAAAATTTTCGTCAAAAATGTAAGGTCATACCCTTTGCGTTTTTTGCTTTTTTGACTAAAATTTTTTTTTGTGAAATCGACAAATTAATCGATGTCGTGCTATTGTATAAAGTTAGTGTATTAGCTATTGGAGGTCAGTTTTGATCTACTTCACTTAATTTTGTATGAGCAGCGTTTTGACTTTTTAAGATTTTGTTAACCGACCAACGCCAAATTTTCAAAACTCGTTTATGAACTTCGTATATGTTAGTACTCATTTCTGATTCTTATACGCGTAAATATGGATCATCAGCAATGCGATTGTACCAAAAAATCGACAAAAATTTTTTTGTAATTTTTCGTTAAAAATTTAAGGTCATACCCTTTGTGTTTTTTGCTTTTTTGACCAAATTTTTTTTTTGCGAAATCGGTGAATTTAACGATGGAGTGCTATTGTATATGATCAGTGTATTAGCGATTAGAGGTCAGTTTCGATCTATTCTGCTTAATTGTGCATCAGCAGTATTTTAACTTTTTAGGATTTTACTAACTGATCGTTACCAAATTTTCAAATTTCGTTTATGAACATCATAGGCGTTAGCGTTCATTTCTGATGCTTATATACGTAAATACGGATCGTCAGCAATGCGACTATACCAAAAAATTTACAAAAAAAATTTTGAAATTTTTCGTCAAAAATTGAAGGTCATACCCTTTGTGTTTTTCGTGTTTTTTTCAAAAAAATTTTTTTTAGAAATCGGCGAATTTAACCATGTTATAATATTCTATAAGACTGATGTATTAGTGATTAGGCGTTGTTTTCAATCTTTTACACACAATGGCGTAATTTTGACGTTTCAAGATTTTGACGTTTTTCTGATCGACCGACACCAAACATTCAAAATTTGTCTACGATTATCGTAGACATTAGCATTTTTTGCTGATACTTATACACGCATCTACAGATCAATAGTAATGCGTCTGTATCAATTAATTGCTTAAAAAAATTGAAATTTTTCGCTAAAATTGAATATTAACTCTTTCATTAAAGCGAAGTAGATGGCCAGTATTCTGTGGCTGTTCAAGGCAGTTGAGACGTGAGTCTATTAACTAATGCGAAATTGTTAACTATTATGGAATGTTGATGGACGACTATAGTCACGTTTAGTATATAATGAGCATTCGATACTAGGTGATTATAGATACATGTATTAACGAAAGGTTAAAGAAAGTGCATTTATTTGAAAAAAAATTTTTTATAGAAACTTAACCACCGGTGTGACATTTTTTAATTGTCATTTATTTTACATTTGTGTAGAAAAAATGTTTTGAATTTTATAAACGACTTGAGATCATATAATGATATAAATTTTATTAGAAAATTCAGTTTTATTTTGAATAAGTATTAATTACAGGATTCTGTATTTATAACAATCTATTTTTAGTATCGCTTCCTTTAATCACAATGTTAAATGTGATGTAATTAATATGTATAAGAACCCAAATATCTATCATGTGAATACATTGAATCCCTATACAATATATTAGAAAGAAAATACGAAGAATTAGAGTTCGGCATAAAGAGGTCAATGTCCGTACTTTTAGTATAAATATTTAACATTGTCCAAGTGAAACCACACGTTTTATGTCTTCATTTCGTATACATAGTGCTGGACTAACAACTTTACGATCTCATTTGTTATTATTCGCAGGCACAATACCACGTAAAGGCTTGTTAAAGCTCCGTCAACAAACAATGTTTAAATTTGTATCGATCCTGAATATGTGTACCTCACAATGGCGACTCTATGAGCAACTTCAATGACGACTGTGCCAGTGAATTTGTACACAAAGCTTTGCTTAAATACATATTTTATCGTATATTTCGTAACACTGTCTATATGCTATGTGCGTTTCTGAAAGGGTTTCGCCTGTATGTTTATGATTATATGTTTATAAATGAGAGTATGCATTTATGTTCATATGTTCGCACACACACAAATATATATATATATATATATATATATATATATATATATATATTAACACACACAAATATAAGAATGTGTTTTATATTAGTATCTCATATGTAATTATTTAAATGCTTTGTGTAATTTGGTGAAAGCTTTATATAGATATATATGTCAATCTGAATTAACTGATAATAGTTTGTTATATAATAGTGAAGTATATACTTATTTATTTACATTTAATAACTCATTTTTGACAAGCTTGTATTAAAATTAAAGTAAATACAGTTTTTATTCGCTGTATTTTTTATTTGATGATATTTTAAAAGTCTAATGTTTTTTTTAAATAATGTTTTCATATGAATTTAAAATTAACTAAATGATGTTATTTGATGTTTCAAAAGTTAATTACACTGGTATTTAAAAATATATGTTAATAAATTAAAAAATCTGTATTTACATAAACGAAAGATATTATTTGGTATTTTGTATAAAACTCAGAATTTATTTTTATTCCAAAAATATATATTTGATTAAATATTTTTTATTTTGATTGATGTTCTTTTACTAAGTAGCAAATAATTTATGGATGCTATCCTTGTACAGTGTCTTGTCTTTCTCTGTAAACAATTTTGGTATCTCATGTAATCATGATGTATTTTGAGTCACTTCAGGTTGTTGATCTTCTCCTTATTAGACAAATTTAGTGATATTTGGAATATACATTAATCTAAGTAATATAGGTCATGTAAAATTGTAATTTGATGAGAATATATTTACTTATTTATATTTTTTAAAGATTAATAAAAAAGAGTTTAGTTCAGTGTTATTGTAATATAAATATACCATGTGTATAAAAATAGTATTGAGATAAATATCATATTAAATAAACAAATAATGCATATATATACGAGTATATATGTATGTATGTGTGTTTATGTATGTATGTATATGTATAAATAGTTTTATGTTGATTTAAAAAATAAACCCTTGTTTTTCATTTGCTAAATTTCTCAAATGAATTGATTGAATAAATCGATATTTTTAAATTGAAAAAATAAATGTTAGTACAATTTATAATTGAAACAGAATGCTTTATAATACGAATGAGTAACATTCGCCTCCACATAAACATAATGCCTACTCTGTAATCGTCATATGTAAATGTAAATGACACGACGCACCAATATAAAAAATAATTGCACAAATTAAAATGTTACAAAATTGCGTTTACTTTAGTAACATTTTTTTAATATGGTTTATATTTACATTACAAAATAATACCAATGTTATTCGTTTAAAACAAATAGTAATATTCGCAAAATAAGTCATTAATTCTTTTTAATTTTTCGGATTATTTTTTTTACTTTTTATAATGTCTAGTTGTTTAATTTGATACTTAGTTTTAATTTTGATGATAATTATTCATAATTAGTAGATGAATGATATCATTGTGAGAGATAACATTATTTTAATTAAAATTGTATTTTTTCAACTTTGTTTTTTTATGTTTATATAAAAATGAATAAAAAATAATTTAGATTAGAAAGTAAAAAGTAAAAGTATTCTATATAGGCTAGAAAATTAAAAAAAAATATTGGTATAATTAACTCAAAGATAAATAATGATTACGCGTCATAGTCTTGAAGATAATTTTAAGAAGCAGTTAGGAAAATTTTCATTTTATGTCATATTATATTTGGCCTGAATTTTTTAAAATTTAATTCTGTAAACAGATAAAAGCATTTTAAAACGATTTAATTAATAATATTCACATAATTGTTATTTTAATTCTAATATTAATATTGTTATTTAATTGATTATTATTTTTTCCATTAAAACAAATTTATATTGTTTTAATATTACGAATATTTATTTTTTAAATAGGATTAATATTGTAATTTAACCAATATATCAACAAATTGAAGTATGAAATCTGTTCACATATAAATTTTCTATTATATATAATCTAATGAAAATATAATTCATTCGTGAATAAATTTAATAAAATCTATAAAATTAAATATTTCTCCCAATAAAAAGCACAAAGAATAATTCATACTCATCTATTTCATTTACAATTATATTTTATTTGAAATTCGATTTTATCGAAGATAAATTATACAGATAATCTTAGCTTTGAATATTTATGGTTCAAATTTTCAGAATTTTGACTAAAAGTTTTTAATTTATTTTATAAAGTTATCGTTATATTGTTATGATTCTCTTTATCAAGATTTAAAGAATAATTTACACGAATATGTTTTTGGTTTCTTGTAGATAAAAAGTTTATATCACTAAATTTTGTTTAGACACTAATATTTATTGATATATTTTTTATAATAAAGATTTGTTTTTAAACTTTTCTAGAAAAACATATTATATATATATATATATATATATATATATATAGCAAAGTGGTATAATTTATTTTTTAAGTTTAGAAAAATTCCAAATTTACATTGAAATTTTTGATTACCGAGTTTAAAAAAAGATTTACAAGTAAAAAAAAATTTAGAAGATGGAAAATATTTTTATTTGTTAGTGAAAAATGTTTTTTAAATGTATGAAATATATAATTTTTAAAACTTAATAATAATACTATTTTTTTTCACAGAATATATATATATATATATGTATGTATGAATTCACTGATCTATCAACGATTTTTTTATCTTCAGATCAAAAACATTTTTCATATCAAATTTTAAATATAATTGAATAAAAAGAGCGGAAATAATTTTTATTAAAATAATACTTAATTTTTAGAAAATTTAAACAAGCGAACATTTTACTAGTGACTATATCTCATACAAAGTTTTTAAACCGTTATGACGTTTTACATGGCGCAAAAGATACTCTTATAACGGAAATATAACGATGAATAATAACTGCCGTTGAAATATATTAAAACAAAACTCTTAGGTTTCCCGCATGTCAGAACTTTTAAATTTATTATTCAAACTAAATATAAGATTAACGACATACGATACTCTGAATGAGTTAGATTTTATTTATTAGTTGTATTATATTATATATTTGACTATTTTGTTCCATGCAAATATATATATATATATATATATATATATATATATATATATATATATATATATATATATATATATGTTATTTTCAATGTATTAAAACTTCTAACGAAATATTTTACATCAACGAGCGATCAGTAAACAAGAGCATTAAGTTGTGTTCTTGATTATTAAAAATATATTTCATTTTAATATATCATTGTTTTCATATTCTATAGAAACGAATTTGGGTGCAGTAATATATTAAAAATTAGTCTAATGTTGTATCAAGAAAAAATTAAATAAAATATCATATATAGAGTGATCTTACAATTTTAATTTGTGAATATTTCAGTTTAATTCAAAATGGTTGTATAGGGGTTAACATAAACAATTTAAATTAATTAGTGTTTCGTTTATTGTAATAAATTATTGAAAAAAATGTAAAAAAATATTTTAATAAATATAAGTGCTATTAATGAAGTGAAAAATAAACATTGTTGCTAGACACTATAAAAAATGTTTGAATTTAATAATTTCATGTTTTGGTATTCAAATATTTTACAAATGATGTTGAAATATTTATATATACAAAACGGTATTAATTGTTATAAATATTTGTATGCTATTGTGTTATTAATTTTAAACAATTTTTAGAATTACTGGAAAATAAATTCTACTATTCATGTATATAAATATGTCAATGAATTACTAATGAAGTATTTTATTGCAATTATTATAAACAAATAAAATAGTAAATAATAACCTATAATAATGAATATTAAACAGTCAACTATTAAAATTGTTAATGTAAAATAATTATGCAAAAGAAGTAATCAATTTGATAGACATAATTGATTTTCAATTATGGTATAATTAGATCATATACTATTCGGAAACAATTCGGAGGCTGAATAATTTCGAATGACAATTTATCATTTTTTTGACAATGTAATATAACAGCAAAATTTCTGAGTTAATTGAAAAAAGTCTAAATGATTATAACTATAATTATAAATAGTTTGAAAGTTTAAATTTAATTAATGAATGAAACTATATTTGCTTCTATTAATTAAATTTTAAAATGTTTTTTAATGAAGAATATTTTCCGTAAAAAAACTGTTTAGTTTGAAATATTTCTGTATAGTATTTATTTTTAGATGTGCTTGAGAATTGTTAAAATAAAATAACTAGTTATGACAGATAAAAGTGATGCTAGTATTGTTATTGATTTTGTTGCCGTTGGCGGTGGTATTTACCCGGCACAATATCAGCAATGTGTGTTTATTTTGTAGTATACACATTTTTGTGTATAATAGTTGTGATGAGTTTTATATGAGTTAGGAAATGTGTTTTAAATAACAGTAATTTATTTACTACCACATCTATATATATATATTAAAAATGTATTTCATTTAATCAAGCACAACATTTTTATTATTATTTGTAACTATATTCCATATCTCTATTTATTTTCTGAATATTTTGTAAATATTGTTACTCAGATCAAAAAGAGATTTTACGAAGATTTATTTTTTTCATTTTAAATAGTTTTCAAAAATTGAAATGAATGAAAATGTGAAAATATTAAGTCAGTAAAATATAATGGATTTATTCTATCAAATTGATTGCAATGTTGCAATTAAAAATACTATTATTTTTAATTATCAAGTTGAAACATTTTCTACAAAAAATATAACATTTTTTTGATACAAAAACAAGGAAATATAAACAAATATTTTTTTATTAAATCTGTATTTATAGAGATGATTTAAATAGTTGTATGGTCAAATTTAAAAAATTGTCTAATTTTTTTATATATCATCAATAATCATTTATTGTAATGTGTCGTCATCAATTAATAAAATCACCCAAAATATAATTTATCTAAAATTCTGAATCAAATTTTATATTACATACAATATTTTATATTACAATTTTATATTATAATTATAAGAGTTTTGTAATAACATATTTATCACAAAGATTACTAGTACGTTTATAAACGTATTTTTTTTTACAAAAAACTGAAATAGATCGATTAAGAATGATCGATCGACAACATTTTTTCTGACACAATTTATTTGATTTCAAATTAACCATTAAAATTGAATTTGCGACAAATGGCAGTTAAATGTTATTAGATTGAAATAAAAACCATTAGAGATATTCGTTTACTATCGATTATTTGAAAATGTCAGTCAAACTCAACACACGTGAAACTTTCTGTCAATTGAGTCCACACACACACATATATGTGTGTATGAGTTATATATGTAATTGTATGTGCGTGTATGAGTATGTATTTAAAGATGCCGATTTTCAGTACATTTAATTTTTTTCTAAAACAATTAGGGTTGAAATTTTGGTTTAAATATTTAAATTTATATTGTTTCATTATACAGTTGTATTGTTTCATTATATTCAGAGAATTCTAATTTTAATGAATTTCTAATTTTAATTTTTCAACTGTGCTTGACGCTTTCAGCTGTTGCACATGGTTTTATAATTCGTTGGTTTTAGTTATTACACGTAGTTTCATTTTGTTATGTTGCATTCTATGATATGCTGAATAAGTATAAATGTTTGTATATTTTTATTATGTAAATTAGAAGCTATTTAAAATTAAATCATATCTATGTATGCAAACCACGTTAAATTAAAACATTATTTTTTATCATTTAAAAACTACTGACTATTTCAGAATTTATATAACATATTTATCATTTGGGAATTGTAATCTAAAGATAATTTTTTGAAATTGTTTGTTATTTTTTATAATAATTATAACACGACTTTAAGATTTTAATATCAATAAAATAAATACGAAGCTAATTAAGATGACCGAATAATAAGTTCATAATTGTTCTTATTTCCTGTTTTAAAAATCTCTTCACATTTAAATGTATACAATTAATGTATTATATTTGAGACACTAAGAGTTTTGAATTTTATAATTTGTTATAATTCGTTTTTTGTGTTGCTTTAAATACCGAATGAGAGTTTTTAGTTTTGAATTTCTAGATATAAAGTTTGTTGAAGTGCATAATACAAAAAAATAATTAAAATAAGTATTTAAAATACATGTGTTTTAAATACCACTCTATCCTGACCTTTATGTTCTTACTACGAATACAATGTTTTACATATACAATAGAGAAAAATACAGATTTAATAAAATACTAGAACAGTTCTCATCTTCACAATTTTGTGATTACATTGACATATGTTAACGGTTTACCTGAAGCTTGTGGTGTACCTGTAGTAGACAGTTTGCGGTTAAAATCTCAACAGCTTTAAAACCCTCTCGGTATACACAGTTCTATAACATCACTAGACAAGTCCTGCCTTAGGGGTTTGAACTTCACAGTCGTTCTAGTCACATTGGGATACAATATGGTATCAATTATGTTAAGTTCATGTAAACAAGTTTTAATGACATAAATAAATTACTCTGAAATGGTTAAGTGAAATAAGAAAACAAGAGTTTTTAATCTATTTCTGTTCTTTCATTAAAATTATAATTTTAACTATAGTACTTATAACTATAAAATCGATATGTTGATATATAGTTAAGTTTGGTTTTAATAAAGTAGATTTTTAATAATTTTCACAGTAACTATCGAATTTATTTCCACAATTCACAATAGTTGACTTCATTCGAGAGAAAATTAATTTAAATTAAGTTTTAAAATTATTATTGAACATTTATTATTAGATTTAAAATTATGTTGATATTTACTTAAAATGTATTTCAATTTTATTTTGTTATTAATCATAGAATATTATTTTTAGTTTTAAAATACTATTGAAACGTTTACATATATTCACGTCTCATTATCTTTGTTATAAAAGAATATAAAAAAGAATTCCATATCAAACAACATAATTCCCAAGAGAGCTTTAAAGAAAAATGATAGAGAGTTGGAAAAGTTTACGTAAATAAATGGTAACAAAATATTTAATACATTGAGAGTTTTGTGAAGAAAACGAACTCAGTGATTTAAATATTGATATATATATATATATATATATATATATATATATATATGAATGTGTGTATGTGTATATGGTTATACTTTTCTACACTCAAAGATTTTTGGTGATATTTTTTGAATTTTATTATTACTATTCAATTGATTATTATTTGCTTGCATTATGTTTAAGCATGTTCATTGGTTAATATGTTTATTTAAAAAAAGGATTGGCATCGGAGGGAAATGAGGGAGTTTGTTCTAAAACATTCTAGTACATGTGGAAACATTCTGGTACTCTAATATCAGTGGAAAAGATATAGGTACTTGTCTACTGTGTTCTTTTATTTGTTGTATGTATAAAATGTGTAGAATGTTTCAAAATATGTAGTTATTTAAAAGAATCTATAATATACTATAAAAGTACTAATTATTATAAAATAAAGACAAACATATTGTTATTTTCACGAGGTTAGTATATTATTAGTTTATAAAAATTATAAAAACAGTTTGCTAGTAAATCAGGTTATGTTAATATCTTAATATGAAAGTTAGTACTTGTTTTTTATATATAACAAATTTCTCGAATTTTATATATCTGTATATAACTTTAAAAATTAAGTACAATAGTTATATATATATATATATATATATAATTGGGTACCTTTGTAAATATTCTAATAAAAAATTTTCCAAAAAAACTGTTCAATATGATTTTTGTTCAATTAATTTTTTTAATTATAAATTATGTGTGTGCATTTTCAAATAAATGAAACCAATTTCCATGTACATGTGTGTGTACTTTTTGTAATTTGCAGGATTTAATTTTAAGTTTATTCTATATTTTTGCAAATAAAGGAACAAATTGATTTTTATGTTTTCTTTTATTTTTTGAATAGGTTTCAACTTGAAGGTTTATTTTTTAAATAAATAAATGAAAAAAATATTTTATTTTTTCTTTGATTCTACAGGATTAATTATAATTTTTATTTGTATTTCATGAATAGAATATTAAATAAATCAATTGATTTTTATGTTATATTTTCATAATAGATTTTAATTCTATTATAAGTATATTTTTAAAAATTATATTCATTACTATGAGGTTTCTGAATTGACAGATTTTATGTATACATAAAATGTTATTTTCATGGTATTATGATTTAATGAGAGATTCAATATAATTTAGTATTTAATTTATATATATATATATATATATATATATATATATATATATATTCATATATATTAAAAATAATTATTAAAACAATAAACTCGTTTTATTAAAAAAAATAATTAATCACTTAATGAATTATTATTATTTTGTTTTATAAAAAATATTTTTTATCAAGTTGCATTTTTAAAATGTTGGACATAAAATTAAATTAAGAAATTAATATTTTTTTTTCATTTACTTTGAAAATTTGTTTAACAAAATATGAAAAATTAATTTTTTTATATATTTGATTTTAATATATTCTAAATGTCCAAATGATCTCTTAAAATATCAATGAAACAAAATGTTTTTTTTTGAAAATAAAATTTATGTTATTAAATTATTTACTCCAAGAAATTAAAAAACTGATTATAAATAAGATTTTATAAATATATTTAACTGAAAATTAGATAATATACAATTACTAACCAATAATATTAAAAAAATCATATATTTTAATGATGAAAAAAAATTGTACTATAAAAAAGTTACAACTAATATACACAAACATTGTATTTGACAATACAAATAAAAATATTAAATAAAGCACAGATGAGTAAAATAAAACATGCTTCGGTCTTTTTCTGGGTCATCGTTCTATATTTAAACCAATAATCAATAATTTCTGGGTGAAATTGATAAATTTTTTGTACAAAATATCTGGTCAATATAATTTATTTTTTAATACGAGCTCAATTTTTAATGACCAGATTTTTTTAATGGATTTATTTATGTCATTTTTTTTGTTTTCATATATGCATATATATATATATATATATATATATATATATATATATATAGATGTGTGTGTGACTATCTTATGTTAAAATATTTTAATTAGGATTTTAAATTAGGATACTACATTGTTATGATGAAGAAAAGATGTGAAGTTTCAATAATTGTATTTTATTTCAATTTTTACTTTTTTTTTGCAATACATGTAAGTTCTGTTTATATTTCAAGTAAATACCTAAAAAGTAATATTTCAGTTTGCTCATTTTATTATATTTTACACGAGTGAATTTTAAGATAGATTGTGCAATACTATTGTATTTATTTCAATATTTTTTGTTGAAATTATATAGAAAATTATTTAGTTTTCCAGAAATAGAATAATAAATTAGGGTTTCTTCAGTATATTCAAATTTAAGTATTTTTTTTTTAGTAATTTGTGAATTAAATGTTTAGAAGTATTCCGTTTTTATTTAATGTTTTTTAATAATACTTCAATTTATTATAATTTTTATAATATTCAGAATGTTAAATTTCAATCTTATTTAATTAACGCTTTTATTTGTTTGACATTGGAATTAGTTTGTTCGGTTAAGAGACGTTCGGAGCGTGGTTTATTTTCAAACGTGACACACCTATTTGAAAACACTTTTGTCATTTAAAAAACTACGCTCAAGACATGATGTCTTTGGTAAGGAGTGTTTTTATAGTTTTTTTTATTATTATTTTATGTAGTATAGTAGAACATACTGTTTATAATGTAATTTAAAGTACACAGTGAATCAATATCACGTTTTTATACAGCTCGACAAAAAATAATTTACAATGTTATTCAAATTATAGTAACGTGTTTGTGTTAAAAATTTATTGAAAAGAGAATAAAATAAAATTTATTTTATAATTTATTACAAATAGACTAAAAAAGAATTTAATTGCTGCTATGATACAAATAGTATAATGATTATTATAAATTGGTATAAATTTATAAAAAAAATCTATAAAAAAATATTTAAACTGTTGTACTAATAATAATTAGAATGTCATTAAATGAAAAATAATACGTATATATATATATTTATATATATGTGTGTGTGTGTGTATTATACATGTATAGTAATTAGATTTACGTAAAATATTCAAGAAATATAAAACATACTAAATGACTCAGATAAAAATCTCATAATTGTATTTATAATTATTATAAAATATTGATTACTGGAATTTAGATGTTAAGATAAATTTGAATTGATAAAATATGAAAAATATAATTAAATTATTTGAAAACGTGAATATATTTTAATGAAATAATAAATATCATGTTAAATAACTAGATAGACAAAACAAGAAAAAAGAAATTGGGTCAACTACATCACATTGGACAATAGTCAATAGATATATAAAAACAAAGTACATCGAAAGTTACAAATGAGTTTTTCTGATACAAAACATTTATAAATACACTCGGATATAAGCAATAATATCATTCAAATGCATAACTGATTTCATTGTTAGAATATATCATTGTGATCTATTTTTATATTAAAAACAATTCAATGAATTATTTAATTGAAAATATTCTTATTCATATTTATCTAATGTTACTACATAGATAGAAGGTTGATTATTAATAATAGAAATTATATATTTGTTTATGATAAATAGTTGATAGCAAAAAATATTTAACTTAAATAAAGTGATACTTTTTTTTAAAAAAATTATACCTATTCATCACTTTAGTTTCTTATTAAAAATAGGTACAAAAAATGAATTTTTCTGAGTTTTAAGTTTTTATGTCTTTAAATATTATCTTTTAATTTCTGGTTTAATTTTATAATTCTTTTCACTGCAGTAAGATAAACCAAATAATTTCTATGTTAGATAGAATTTAAAAAATACGATAACCTTACAAACTGCATTGTTATTATAAAACTAAACTATCCAAGGTAAATTGGATTTTTGTGAGAATCGTCGAGTACAATACAAAATGAAACGATCAACATTTCCTCAATTCTCGAGTTTTATAGTTATTATTTCAATCTCATACTCTAACGTAGTTTTGTAGTAATGGTCACATTAACATTAAATATTTTTGTTTACTTTTATTTTGCATTTTTTGATGACTTTTTTACAAAATTTAATTTTTCATGAGTTTTACTAACAATTCCATATAGGTAAAGTTTCACGATAAAACTAAAAAGAGAATTAAGCTTGGATATTGACACAAACTTGATAATTCTATCTTTATTTTTCTAAACAAAAAAAGGTTTTTAAAATCGTTATTGAATATAAACATTATAAAATATAAACTTAAAATCGTTCATTATTATTATATATTTGAAAATTTCATCTGTATTTTTTCGAAGATTAAAAGAATTGAACTGATAAATTTTCTGTATGTATTTTGTGATTATTGATTAAAATTCACAATTTATTTAACAATATTGAGAAAATTATTGATAATAATAAATTTAAAAAAATATTAAAATAATTATTAACGTTATAAAGTATCATAAGGATTTCCCAATTCAGTTATAGATTAATTATAATAATTTATATTGAAATTATTATATAAAATCATATGTTTATTAGAGAATAAATAATGAATTTAAATTTTAGATAATGTAAATTACTAAAGAAATATACATACATATATACATATACGAGTATATATACATATATATATATACATATATATATATATATATATATATATATACATATATAAAAATTGATATAAAAATAAAAGTAAATAAAGCAAACCTATTTAAATATTTATTACTGAAACAATGTTT